>PVJC01019237.1:0-30486 GCA_004026665.1 Murina feae
CCTGCAGGCTCAGAAGCCTCCTGCGTGGTGGCCTCTGCACAGGAGGCAGAGCAGACGGAGCCGCAGAAGGGCTTTCAGTGGATCTAATGGAAGACGATGGGCCTCTGACACCTGGGAAGGCCTGGCACCAACAGTTACCATGGATGGAGCTTTGTTGAAAAATTACGGCAATGGTGGCATAGCTAATAATGTGAATAGAACTGCACCCAAACATCAACAAAAACACAGATTTGTTGAGAGTCAGCTCCTAGAAGGCAGGGTCTGGGACTCCTCTCTGGATCCCACAGGTCCTAGCATGTAGCAGATGCTCAATTAACACCTGTTGGCTGTTTATAGGTAAATGAGGCTAATAACTAAATGTAGGAGGGCCATTCACAGAAGGTGGGAGAAGGGCACACGCAGCAAGGCCAAAGGTCCCTGAGGCTGTCCCCCTGAGTCCATGAAGCAGACAGGCTCTTCTCAGCGCCACCCACTGGCGAGACGGCCCCTTCTCACCTTTAGCCTGTGAACAGCCTCCCGGTGATGATCCGTAACATACATCTACATGCGTAAGGCAACTCCCCTGACACCCTGGGAATGCTTAGAATACTTACGGCATTGCATTTCCTTTTTAATAGAGGTCAGGGTTGGGGATGAATTCCTACCTTGGGGAGAGTATACCGAGGCCTTAACGACACTGGAGAACAAGACGCTGACAGAACACCCGCCCTCCGCCCCGGGGAGGGGACAACATCAAGCTCCTTTTTATTCAAGGACAAACTCTGAGATCACTTTCAAACAGACACTTGTAAGAGTGAATCGTCTACTAAGCAGCATTTGGAGAGCAGGCATAAACCTTCGAACGGGAAGGTATGGCTTCTATCGGGGAAGCGTGTCCTCAGTTTCCCCTTATCCTCATTAGGCCTCTTCAACCCGATGCTCCTGATCTGGTGAATGAAATAGACTTCCAAGTCCAGGAAGCGCAGAGGCCTCCAAACAAAAGGAACCGAAGGAGGACCACACCAAGACACATCATAATTAAAATGCCAAGAGCAAAAGACAAGGAGAGAATCTTAAAAGCTGTAAGAGAAAAGCACTTAGTTACCTACAAGGGGGCACCCATACGACTGTCAGCTGATTTCTCAACAGAAACTTTGCAGGCCAGAAGGGAGTGGCAAGAAATATTCAAAGTGATGAACAGCAAGAACCTACAACCAAAATTACTTTACCCAGCAAAGCTATCATTCAGAATTGAAGGTCAGATAAAGAGCTTCACAGACAAGAAAAAGCTAAAAGAGTTCATCATCACCCAACCAGTATTATATGAAATGCTGAAAGGTATCCTTTGAGAATGAGGAAGAAGAAAAAGGAAAGTAAAAATTATGAACAACAAATATATATCAACGAGTGAATCTAAGAATCAAGTGAATAAAAAATCTGATGAATAGAATAAACTGGTGAATAGACTAGAATCAGAGGCATAGAAAGGGAGTGGACTGACAATTTTCGGGGGTTAAGGGTGTTGGGAGTGTGTGAAGAGAATGGACAATAATAGTACACCTATGGATGAGGACAGTAGGGGGGCAAGGACAGGGCGTGGGGTGGGAACTGGGAGGAGGGGAGCTATGGGGGAAAAAAGAGGAACAACTGTAATAATCTGAACAATAAAGATTAAAAAAAATACCTCCATTATTTTTTATGATTACAAATCAAAAGGATAATATTTTGGATATATTAGGTTAAATAAAATGTATTACTGTCTTTCAGTTAGTTTCATCTGTGTCTGTTTACCTTTTTTATGTAACATAAAACATTTAAAATTAGAACATTTAAAATTTCACATGGGGTTCACATTACATTTCTATGGGCTTTGCCAATCATCAGGACTCTTTCCTAATCCTGATTTCAAATCCCATATTCTAGGCACCTGTTCTGCTGCTCTTCCTCACAAACTCTGCATCGGGTGCTGCCTGACCTCACCAGGACCTACAGACCATGGGTCCTCCAGGCTTTCCTCCATCTCTCCCCCTCAAGTCCTTCCTTCCCTTTTTATGCGATGTGCATTCTTTTTTTTAATCGTCACCTGAAGATATGTTTTGGTTTTTATTGATTTTTAGAGAGAGGAAGAGAGAGAGTCCCCCAGCTTGGGGTCTCACATCACAAGGCTGTGCATTTCTGTGAAAGAGAAACATCAATCAGTTGCCTCCCATATGTGCCCCAACCAGGGATTGAACCTGCAACCTTTGTTATACCTGACGACACTCCAACCACCTGAGCAACTTGTTCAGGGCCGGATATCCATGCTGTAATCTATGTTATTCACTCTTTACACCCACCCTTCCCTCCCTTGTCCCTCTCTAGCTTCCTCACACCCCGGTGGCAACACGGTAGCCCTGGTGAGATTTAATTCTGCCACTCTGCCCTTCCATCACATAGCCGGCGTACCCGGAGAAGAGAGAAAACACACTGCCACGCTGATTGGTCTGACTTGAAGCACCTGATCACTAAACCCAAGTAGGCCCACTTGCCTGTCCAGCGGGCTTGCCACCTGTTTCTAGCCCATCCCCACGCTCAGCTCCCAGATGCCTGTTCCATACCCTCTCCTCCTGCTTCACATTCTGTTTCCTATTTGACTGAAAACGCAGAAGCGATGAGGAAATCGCTTCCTTAAGTTCCCACCACAATGGAACCATTGACCCTCGTCCAGGGCCCCACACTTTGCCTTCCTTTTATCACTGTAGTCGCACTGTTTGTGCTCTTGGCTGAGCCAACAGCCTTGACTGCACAACAGATTCCTTCTTCTCCTACTTATTCAGAGACCTAACTCCAGCAATTCTGCTTTGTCATCGTTTCCCTCCACATGGGATTGCCCCATCAACATAAGCCATATTGCTAGTTCTTCCATCTTAAAAAAAATAAAACAAAAAACCTCCCTGACCTTCTTTCCCCCTCCACGTTTATTTTCTCACACTGAATTTCTCGAAGGAATTGCAAGAACCCACGGCCTTCAATTCCTCTCCTCACATTCTCTCCTGAACCCACTCCAATCAGTCTCCTCCCACCCAGCTTCACTGAAACTGCTCTTGCCAAGTGTGATGGGCTGAACAGTGTCCTCCCTCCCAAAATATTCCTATGTTTAAGCCTGAATCCCCAGGACCTCAGAATGTGACTGGGTTTGGAGATGGGGCCTTTAAACAGGTGATTAAGTGAAAATGACTGGGCATCTAATTAATGGGTATACTTATTAGAAGAGAAAATTTGGACATACAGAGAGACAGCAGGGTCACATGTGCACAGAAAAAAAGATCATGTGAGGACACAGCAAGAAGTCGGCCGTCTGCAAACCAGGGAGAGAGGACGCAGGAAAAACCAACCCTGCTGACACTAGACTTCCAGCCTCTGGAACTATGAGAAAATATATGTCTATTGTTGAAGCCACACAGTTTGTGTGGTATTTTGTTACACAGCTGAGCTGACTAATACACCAGGTCACCACTGACCTCCAATGGCTCAGCCCAATGGCCAGTGCTCACTGCTCTTCCAACGTGACTTTTCAATGGCATTGGCACAGTTGGTCACCCCTTCCTCCTCAATACACTTCCAGGGCTCAGCCTCTTGCTTGTTCTTTCACTGGTTGCTCCTTCTCAGTCTCCCTTCCTGTTCCTCCTTACCTTCTAAAACCTCTCACACCTCTCAGTGTGTCATGAACCAGAGCTCTTTCCTTGGGCCTCTCCTCATTTTCACACCTCACCGGCTTGCCAGGTCTAACCTAAAAGTACACAACCAAACTGAGTCACCTCTCACCTCCTCCACTTCCTCAGAGGCACCAGCATTTCTCACCTGGATTATCCCACCTAGGCTTGGCCCCACATACCCTCTACCAGTCCCCTGATTCTTTTCCCAACCTCATAACCAGATGCCTTAAAATCAGAGTCTGCATTCAAGGCACAAGGGTCCTCTTCCTCTCTTTCAGGTCAAAACCTAATCCACTGTACTCTGGCTTCTCTCCACCCAATCTGCGACGTGGCTTTACTGGAAAACGGAGTGTCCTGCAGCAGCTGGCGTAGCGGTTCTAGAATGCAAAACAGACCTTAACCTTTCACTTTTGCGAAACCATTTGCTGGCTTCCCAATGTCTCCAGAAGCCTGACTCCTATGGATAGTACAGGAAACCTTTTCATGATCTGGCTTTAGCTTCATATAATTAAGAGTTTTGCCCAGCTGGGTGTGGCTCCGCAGTTGAATGCTGACCTAGGAACCAAGAGATCCCTGGTTTATTAGTAATTCTCAGTCAGGCCACATGCCCGGGTGGCAGGCTCGATCTCTAGTAGGGGTCATGCAGGAGACAGCCGATTCATGATTCTCTCTCATCATTGATGTTTCTAACTTTCTCCCCCTCTCCCTTCCTTTCTGAAATCAATAAAAAAAATATTTTTTTAAAAAAGAGTGTATGAGCTGTAGAGTCAATGAATCTGATTCTAGTTGCTATAGACGGAATGTTCATGTCCCACCGTATTCATATGTTGAAACCTAACACCCAGTGGGATGGTATTAGGAGGTGGGGCTTCTGGGGGTGATTAGGTCATGAGGGTGGAGCCCTCCTGAATGGGATTAGTCCCTTTTATAAGACACCCCAGAGAGCTCCCTCCCCCTTTCCACCATGTGAGCACACAGTGAGAAGACAGCTTTTTATGACGCGGGTTCTCACCAGACTCCAAGTCTCCTGGCACCTTGACCTTGGACTTCCCAGTCTCCAGAACTGTGAGAAGTCCATTTCTGTTGCTTATCAGCCACCCAGCCTGTGGTACTGTATTTCAGCAGCCTGAATCACGGAGACACCAGTCCTTCCTAACACTGTGATCTGGGGCAAGTTACCAGGCCTCTGTGCCGTGGTTCCTTCATATGCCACTTGGGTATAATAATGAGACTCATCTCACTGGGTTGATGTGAGGATCAAATGAGCTCATACTCGGGAAATGCTTCGAGCAGGGCCTGGCCTGGCGGAGCTTGATCAGTGAGTGTTTATTACCTCCCACCGCTATCCTCCCTCAGCGCGGAGCTCCTGCCCTTTCTGACAGGCACCCTGAGGCCTGCCCTCTGCCTGTCCCTGAAAGAGGCCTTCCTTCCTCCCCAGGGCCGACTGTGGGCTCCTTCTCCTGCCCTCTAACTGCACTTTGCTGGTCCTTCCTCCTGAGAGTTAGCCAAATTAGAATGCCATGTCTGCTCACATGTCTGTGTCTTCAGGGGATGTGAAGCCCTTGAGGGCGGGAACGGGGACCGTTACTCCTGCATTCACCAGCAGCACCCCCAAGCCCAGTAACCTTCCAACAGAGGAAGTCGCTCACAGTTCCTTTGTTTTGTCTTCAACTTGTGTCTCTACGCTTCCTTTATCCTGGCGACTAAGAATGTGTCCCATCATTCCACAAGCAAAGGTGCAGGTCCACGTGCAGGACACAGTGCGAGGTGCTGGCAACATGAAGATGGAGCCAAGGCGTTTGGCCTCAAGGACTCAGAGTCCGGAGGAGGCTCTGGTGCACCAGCTTCAGCCTCAGTGTGAATGGACAACGGACAAGGGCCAGGGAGGCAGGGCCAGAGGCCTGGGAGAGAGGCAGAGAGGAGCCAGGGCTTTTGGACTCGAGGGACCTCAGTCATGCTGCTTACTACCTGACAGCAGGAATCGACACTGGATAAACCTGGGAACGAGGTGCGAGCGGGGCCCACTGACCTGGAGACACAGAACCAGAATGTGGAGGAGCTGCACAGCCATGAGTGTGTCCCCAGGTAGAACCAGACAGACTGAAGGGCTGTAACAACCCTCGGGGCAGTGAGGCTGTATGGGGTTCAAATCCTGTGTGTCCTTCCCGCTGGACTATCTGTAGGTCAGCTTTGTGTTTGGATCAATGTTGATCTGGTGGGCAGTGGGGAGGGCAGGAGGAGAGAGGGGGATAGGCCAGCTAGAGTGATGGTGTCTCGTGCCTCCTGCGGCCCTCAATGCCCACGGTCAGTGGGTAGCACCTTTCTTATTGAAAGATGAAGAGGAAAAAAATGAAGGAAGGAATGAGCAAGGGAATGAAGGGCAGGAACCAGGGAGCAAGGTCCCTGGATGAGGAGAAATGGGGGATACCATGAAGAACAGCCATGGCCTGACTCATCACCCCTCCACTCAGGCTATCTCCTAAGGCCCCCTTCCCACCTAGGGCCCTGCTGTCGCTGCAAATCCTCCTCTCAGCCCACCCACCCCAGAGTGCACCAGGCCAGTAGCATTCCTCTCAGAGCCATCCTCACAGTCCAACCCCCTGGGTAATGCCGCATAGAACATGGCACAGGTTAGCGACGGGGTTTGGGTGGAGGAAGAAGGCAGAGGCTTCTGTTACACCAAAGTGGGAAGGAGCTCTCGGGGTGCCTGGGCTCCTGTCACTCTTCCCTGTCCCCTCTGCAAGACGGGCTCCAGCCAGGGACAATGAAACCCATCCTCAACCCTGCTGGTCGCAAATTTCAGGAAAGCCTCCGGGAGCCAACTGCTCTGATCGGGGAGGGGGAGGGGAGTCCCAGCCTCATGCCCACCACCGAGCCCGGAGCCCTCAAACCCAGACTATCCCTTGAAGGTTCTACTGTTTGAGAACTTGGACTAAAAGAACTTGCTCTGTGTCCTTGCGTATCTGTCTAGGCTTCATGAGGAAGTTCATGAACTGAAATAGTGCTCTCTTTATTTTTTTAAAAAAATAAGTTTTTATTGATTTTTAGAGAGAAAGGGAGAGGGAGAGAAACATTGATGTGAGAGAGAAGCATCGATTGGCTGCCTCTTGCACACCCCGCAACTGGGGACGGAACCTGCAGCCTGGGCATGTGCCCTGACCAGGGATCATCCGGTGCCCCTTGGGTGCACGGGACGACACTCAGCCAACTGAGGCACACTGGCCAGGGCAGAAGCAGGGCTCTCTCCAGCAGAAGGTTAGCGCCAGCTTTAACATGCTATCCAGGCTGGGGCCCCTGGGAAGCGGCGTGGGTGTTTCCCAGGAAACCCTGGGTGGCAGCTGCTCCTGACTTTCCTCTTCATCTATCCCTCTCCTTTCTCCCCAAGACTGGCAGGGACCCCCCCAGGGTCAGGGAAATGAAACACATGCGTTTTGAGGATCAACTGTGTGTGAGGCGCTTTACATGGGTTGTGTCACCTGATTTCCCCACTGCTCCCGGGAAGTGGGTAACATTATTCCCATTTTGCAGATGCAGACACTGAGAATTAGAGGGTCAGAGACGCAGATGGCCCACTCCAACTAGGAAACCACAGGATTTAGTAAAGGGCGTGGTCAGGGTGTATGACGCCCACAGGGTTGGAGTGGTGACCCCCAGCCCCAGGGTCAAGGAGGGGCCCAGGGTCAGAGAAAGCCAGTGTGGAGAGGGTGGCTGACAAGGAGCTATGACCTTGGGGGGAAGGACACACAGCCTGAGGTGACTCCGTAGAGCAGTGTAGATACCCCAACCTTCCTTTCTTCTGTTTTCCCATCTCCTTTCAGGGCAGCTCCCCAGTAGGCAACTGCAGCCAGGCAGAGAGGGAGCTGAATGGTGGTGAGTAGGAAGGAGGGGCAAGCAGAACGCACCCTACCCCAAGTCCAAGGCCCACAGCCACTCGGCTTACGGATTCAGCCCAGACCTGCCAAACTTCAAAGTCTGGGCTCCTGTCCCCTCCCGGCTGCTCCCCTCCTTGTGCTAGGACGGTCCTATGGGCAGAGAGACCCGGGACCCACCCCCAGTGACCACACCTGTATCCGGCAGTCTCTGCTCTCTGCTCTGGTTTCCCAGGGACAGAAGCTGGGAGCAGCTTGGTGCTGCACGAGTTAATGCCCTGCTCATCTCCTGCTTCAGCGCCCAGTTCTCCAACCTGTAGAGGTGGGGACCCTCTGCCAGGCCCCGGGCAGACCCTCCCAGGAAGTCCACTCTTCCCCTTGGGCAGCAGCCCAGCAGCCCTCTCTGTTGCGCCAGAGGAACTGGGAAGACTTGATTGATGAGAAAGTAGAAGTGGGGGTTCCCCTGGGAGAATAATTTCACTTTATGGGGAAGGAACACCGGAACGGGGAGCTCGGGCCCTCCACTCAGCAAGCAGGCGTCCGGGCGCAGCCAGGAACATGTGGAACTCATTACCTCCGCGAGCCTCCATTCGGGGCCAGTGGGTGATGCTGAGTGTGGCGGAGGGTCTGAGGCTACGGGGTGAGCTGACTGCAATATTTTTCTGACACTAACACCTCTCTCTGACCCTCAGAAAGGGCCAGACCCAGCCAAACACCACCCCAGGCCTCCTCCTCCTCCTCGTTAGCCTCCTGGCGCCAGATTGGAGAGGCTTGCGGCTATACAGGCAGCGAGCAAAGAAAGGACCAGGAAGGTGAGAGGGGACGGAGAGGAAGGGGGAGAGGAGAGAGGAAGGGGCGAGGGGAGCAGGTCCCTGTTGGGTTTCTGTTCTAAGGGAGGTGTAAGGGGCATGGAGGCCCGAGGAGGCTGGCTAAAGGACCTCGGAGGCCTAACGCTGAGTCACTCCCCCTGAGTTAGTCCAGCAAAGCAGGTGCAACCAATGCTTTGCAGGTGGGGACGTGGAGGCGAGGAGGTCCCGCCCTCGGGGCCTTCCCAGCACCCGGGGGCTCCCCTGGGGATGCTGAAAGCTCAGAAGCAGGAAGAAGGCAGGTCCTGAGAGGTGGCCCCACCAAGGGGTGCAGAGGTCCCCACGAGTCACAGAGTGGGGTGTGGGAGGGAGCCTTGGAGGACGCAGGAGTGGGACGGGGTGGCTTCTCGTGGAGGGGCCAGAGGAGCGCAGGCACCGAGCAGACCTCCCCTTCCCTGCTCACCTGGTAAGTGGAAAGGGGGCGGATAAAGGCAGGGTGGGAGGAAAAGGCAGGAGAGCAGAAGAGAGGAGGGGAAGCTGTCGGGAAGTAATGTGTTTGCCCCCTGACCTCTTTAAAGTCCCACCTGCATTAAAGTGCCAGTCATACCCTATATCTGGGCTGCATTTTTGCAACCTTGTTCCCCAGATCCCAGCATCCCCAGGGCCAAGAGGAGGCACCTCCTCTCTTCCCCACCTCCCTACCTTCAAGGGAAGAATCTGGAAAGGACCGCTGTGAGGCCCACCAGGTGGTACTGTTTTAATTCACTCGAGGCCCAGAAGTGGCTGGGCTCTCCCTCCCTGTCCTCCCTCTGCCCTCTGTCTTCTTTCCCTTCAACTTACACCCCCCTTCCCACCAGCCCCACCTTCTTTTCCCTTTCCTGTTACACTCTCCAGGGATGAAGATCAAGAAAAAGCAAAATCCTGGGGAGACAGATCAAATCTGGCTGGAATTTCCCCAAGTCAGAGCCCATCATTTTCCTCTAATAAACAAAAGGGAAGGGGAAGGGGGAAGAAAAGGAACCCACAAACTTTTAGGTAGTTGGCTGCATTCAACACTCTAGTCTTTTGGGGTGCCTTGTGCTTCCCCCTGCCTCAACCTCACACCTGGCATCTGGGAATGAAGAGTGGGGAAGACCCAGATGATTTGGAATTCAGATTTAGAAAGCATTTGTTTGGCTATCTTTAACTTTCACGGATCCTGTTTTGGTTCATTCATTCATTCATTCATTCATTCAACAAATACTTAGTGAGCACTTACTATGTGCCAGGCTGGGAGACATCAGTGAACAAAACAGAGATGCTGCCCTTGTCCAGTCTGATCTTCCCATGAGAAACAGACAGTGAATGATAAGTAAGAAAATGACCGTGTAATTTTAGGACATAAGACTATGCGAAAAAGGGGTCAGGAGTGCAGGGGAGGCAGGAAGGCCTATTGGGGAAGGTGAGATTTGAGCAAAGACTGGAAGGAGGTGAGGGAGTGGGTTGAGTTGGTTGGGGGAGCAACCTTCTGGGGACCAGAGGCCCTGGTGTGCATGCCAGCAGGTTCATCGTGAAAGTCAGCTTCCTCAGCCAGGTTAGCGCTTGGGTTTTTACTCCCCTTGAGGTGGGAGCCTTTACCTGGTTTTGCTCAGGGTAACGTCATGTCCCAGCTTAGCTTTTAAAAGGACCACACCCTAAATGCAAAGACCAAACCTTCTCTATATACAGAGTGTTAGAGGTAGACAACACCTCAGAGACACCCCAATGCCCCCACTTGGCAGATGGAGACACTGAGGCTCAGGGATGGGATGTACCTTGGTCAGGTCACATGCTCTGGGAGCGGTGAGTCAATCTCGATCCCACATCCCAAAACCTCTCCTGTCCATATATTATGGGGTGCTGGGCCTCAGGTTACCCCTGAGGAGACCTGCTCTGGTCAGATCTCCCCATGGCTGGGAGGGGTGGGAGTGGGGGCACTAGAATGCACAGTAGCTAGGGTTACTATTATTTTTCAATCCTCTGGTCCTAGTAATCTTTGTTTTTTAATTTGGGGTTTGGGAAAATGGAGAGTAAGATAAGGTATGAGGAAAAGAATATGATGGCCCAGTGGCACTTCCAACCCCAGGCCTCCTCTCTCCCTGGGGTCTCCCACCCTGCCCTCTCCACACTCGCACCCAGGCTGGGCCTCGTGGTCCTTCAGTCACCACTGCTGTGCTGGACCCCAGTTCTCTTGCTCAACCAGGCCTCCCTACTGATGGGTCGTGGGAAGAGGGCTGGAGCAGGGATACAAAAACCAACTTGGCCTTTGCTGATGTGCTGGTGGGGACATGCTGAGCCTGGCCAGTGACCGAGAGGCCCAGGGTCCTTCCTCTCTTCCCAGGTGGCATTAACCGACAGAAACACTGGCCTGGCTTAGTGCAGCGCAGCCAGTCCTACTTTCCCCACTTACCTCTTTTCTTAGAAAGTTGTATTCAGTCTTTAAGGCCTATTCCCGAAAGGCTTCTCCCTGCTCAACTTCAATAACCACACGTATTTTTGCCTGCTTTATATGTTGGGTAACCATCCCCATGCCAGTCTCTTCCACTGGGATCATAAGCGCTGAGGGCAAGGATGGTTTAATTTCTCATGGGAGCATCCTGGCACCTAACCAATAGCTTGACCCATTGTGGGCTCTCAAAACATGTTTGTTGACTGGGATCCAGAGGAAGAGAAGTAACGGTGCGCAGTTTACTAGGGCAGCATGAGGGGGTGTATTGGTCACAAGCCCAAATTTGCCTTGTCTCCTCTCCCAGCTGAGACTGTCTTCAATTGCTGCCTTTCTAAGACATTCAGCTTCCCTTCCTACACTTAGCACCTTTTGGTAGAAAAAACAGGCTTGGAGAATGAAGGAGAGAGAGTCCTTTCTATTTTGAGTGACTTCACAACTGAGGCAGCTAGCAGAGTGGAGCACAATGAACATGCGCTTGAACAAAGGCCCGCAGGATGGTTAGATTTGTGTTCACCTGGTTGTGCCAGGACGGTGCCCAGGTTAAACATCACTTCTGGGTATGTCCTGGGAGGTGTTTCTGGATGAGGTTAGCTTTGGAAGTGGTGGGCTCAGTGAGGCAGGTGGCTCTCCCTATTATAGGTGGGCCTCATTCCATCAGTTGAGGACCTGAGTTAGAACAGAGGGTGGAGGTATTTGCTTTCTGTTTCCTGCTTGACTGCTTGAGTTGGGACATCTCGCCTCATGTTCTCCAGCCCTCAAACTGCTATTTATACCACTGACTCCTCTGGTTCTCAGGCCTTCTCACTTGGACTGAAATACACCCTGGCTCCCCTGAGTCTCCAGCCTGCAGATGGCAGAGGGTGGCACTTCTCAGCCTCCATAGCCATGTGAGTCAGTGCCTCACATTATATCACACCAGTTCTGTTTGTCTAGAGAACCTGACTAATACAGAACCTGACTAATCTCTATTTCACTGACCATAAGTCTTTACAAGACTCTTCTGTGAGCTTCGTTCTATTCACCTTTGACGTGGGGACAACACTCTCTACTCAAGACAAAGAGCAGTGTGTGCGTTCATGCAGCAATTTATTCAAAGCACCTACTAAGTATTGAGCTTTGTGCTGGATACCCAGGAGGCAGGTTTCTGGATATGGATTGTTGGCTTCTAACCTGAGAGGGTCCAGGCTAATTGTTTCAGGTGTCTTTGACACTCACTCAGAGAAGAGGGGCGAAAGGAGTCAGGAGACCTCTATACTGATGAGCTGAATTACCCCTCATGCTTTTCTCAGCCTCCATAAGCTCATCTGTAAAACAGCTCCCCGTCTGGCTGACCACAAAGCGTTGTCGAGATGTGTGAATGAGAAGACACTTGGAAACGACCCTTCGAAGGGTGAAGTTCAACACATGCGGGATTGGGCCGAAGGTCACCAGCACCCTGGGGCAATGCCAAGGTTGGGTGTGGGGCTCAGGGCAGGTCTCTCACCCCGAGACCGAGACCGAGCCACCGGCACTCACCATCCTCACACAGGTTCAGCTTGGACAGGCTCCTGCCGTCGAAGGGCTCCTCGAAGATGGAGCCGGTGTCGCGGTCGCTCACAGTGTTCAGGTACATGGCTTTGTTCTCCATCCTGTCCTTCAGCCGCAGCAGGAGAGACAGCAAGAGACGAGGGGCAGGACAGAGGAGGCAGGGAGAGAGAGAGAGAGAATAAACTGTAGGTGGAAACAGAAGCGAGTGGACAGAACAAGGTGCTCACCCTGTGTCCTGATCCCTGGGCTGCTGTCCTCCTCCACAGGTGACAGCTCAGGATCCTTAGGACGCTGACCCCCCCCTCCCCAGTTTCCTCGGTGCTTCGGAGGGCCAAGGCCCTTTGAGCCTTTCTGATAGTGGGCATCTGCCTTCTTCCTTGTCAACAGCTCTCGGTGGGGCTGGCACCCTGAGCTGGCACTGGCACCCTCCAGAGACCTCTGACTTCAGGGCTGAGACGAGGCTGTAAATGAGCGGTGGCCAAACAACTGTCCTTCTGACAACCAGAGGGATGGAGAGCGGATTCTACTCTTGTCTTTTCAAGTAATGAGATGCCACATCTCCTGCGTACCCATGGGTGCATGCAACACACAGGTATGCACACACTCTCTCACACACACAAATGCATGCATGCACTTACATGCACACACACATATGCATGCACACACTTACACATGCACACACACACAAATGCATGCATGCACTTACATGCACATACACACAATCAGGGTGTTCCAAGAGCCATGCAGGGTGGGGCCTGGAGAAGCCAACTCTTCTGACTCAGATGGAGCAATTTCTGAGCCTCCGGAGCCCTGAGCACGTCAGAGAGACGTGGGTTTCTACTCTGTGTTAAAAGGAGGGGACTAGACACAAAGGCAGGTATGGAGACCACCAGCCAACAGAGCTAAGACCAGAACAACTCCCAACCCGGCTGGGCTGGTGGTTAGAGGAGCTGGGTTTAGTGGGGCCACAGGATGCTGAAGAGCAAGTGGCCTCAGTGGGGCCCCCCCAGACACAAGGCCTGGACAACCTTGCACCCAGGAAGGGCCTGGTCCTGCATGGCCTCCTGAGGCTGGATCGTGGGGCCTTGAGGTCCTACCCCTGGTGTCCCAGGAACGTACCCTGGAACTGGAGCAAGTGCTCTGCTGTTTGCAGTGAACCAGGCCCGTTGACACAAGTGTGTACAACACCACCCCATTTTGTAACGTATACACGTCCTGCACGTGTGACAGGACAGACTGTATGTGAGAGTGTCCCAGGTGAGACCTGGTAGATGCAGGTGTGTGACAGGACTCAGGCGGGAACAGTGCCTCTTTTCTTTTGCTGGATTTCCTGGGTTTTCTACGATGCATTCTTTGTATAAGGAGAAAATCCGTTTTCTCCAGCCAAATTACAAAGTATTTATTTACATAAAATACTTGATATTCTTTCCTCACATATATGCTCAGTGATTTTATAAATGACTCCCTAGCTGTTAATTTAACTTGACCTTCGCTCTGATGTTCTTTGACTCTATGGATATTGAATCAAAAAAAAAAATCCACTTGTAAAAACTGATTTCTTAGGAGATAAAGGCTCCTGGGAGGTCAGATGGTGCCAGACCCCGTGTGGAGCAAGCTCAGTTCTGAGGCCCAGAGTGCCAGCCAGGGGTCTACCACCGGGAAGGAGGTGATGGGGGTGGGGGGCATTGGGGGGAAGGCCACAGCAGGTGGCGGAGCGGGGAGAGTGTCTGCTGATTGGCAGGAGCAGCCATCCAGTGAGTTCCCTTCAGAGGCAGGCGAGAAACATGGCAGCAGGAGCGGCTCAGTAAATAGTGATAAAGGAGGAGGAGGCTGGCCGAATGGCTCCTCCTGGCAGAGCAAACATAAATCTGTTTCAAGACTTGATCTTTGCCTCCAGAGACCTCTGACTTCAGTGGTGAGAAGAGGCCACAAATGAGCAATTGCCAAGCAACCGCCCTTCTGACAGCCAGAGGGATGGACAGTGGATTGTGCTCTTGTCTTTTCAAGTAATGAGATGCCACATCTGCATACCCATGTGTGCACGCAACACACATGTACACAGAGACACACACATGCATGTATGTGCTCAGATGCATGCACATACATACACATGAGCGTTCACACATATGCATGCACTCACACATCTACATGCATGTGCTTACACAATACACCCATGCATATACACATGTGCATGCATGTGCTCACACATACCCGCATGTGTGTGCTTACACATGTACACACATGCACACACACATGCATGCACAATCAGAGTGTTCACAGTCTCTGCAGGCCTTTCTTCCAGCCCGTTGGGGAAGGGGCGGAGGGGAGCCCACGTCTCCACCATGGCCTTTTTCCCCTGCACCAGGGGTTTCTCCAAGACAGCTCCTACCCCAGCTTCTCTGGGCTGCACTTGTGTCCAGTTTGGGCCTCTAGGTGGGGCCCTGAACAGCTCTGCTGCTAAGCTGCAGGGGACCCTCCCTAGTTTCAGAGCACTGTATGCAGCACGCCTCCCTCTGCCTTCCTAGGATCCTGGCGAGCAGCAAGCAGGAGGCCATCGTCTTCTGCATGTGGTAACCCTCTCCTGGCCAAAGGCAATGGCGCTGCTGCCCTGGGCAGAGAGCCAGAGCCGCCTTCTGGAGGGAGGTGCTGAGATGGGCTTGGGCTGGCGTAGACCCATCTCCCTTTTCACCATCCCCTCTGGTGCTCAGCTCCTGGCCAGAGCTAGGATGCACTGCTTGTTACGTGGGATGTGTCTGTAGAGCTCCCTCCACACCCCTCAGCTGGTGGGGCAGGAGCCTGGGGGGAGGGGGGAGTTGGGCTGGCCGAGCAGGAGGCCAGATGTGAGTGAGATGAGATTGCAGATGCGCGTCCAGCTCTGCTAATGTTTGTTCCTTGGGAATGGAACCTAAGCATGTTCTTTCAAACCAAGGTTTATTTTAGACTGTCCATCTCTGATCTTATAGCCTTTGGGCCGAGTGGTGCTCTCAGGCAAGGTACAGCTAACCGCCGAGTGTGTGATCATAGAGCGAAACCCCTCATGTGTGCATACATCCCATGCACTACAGGCTGTTTGCCATCCGGGGCCTCTCTGTGAGGTGGTGTCAGTCTGTCTTTCCCATTTTAAAGACAAGCAGAGGCATAAAGAGGCAAGAACCAAGGATGTCGGAGAGAGGTGGGGCACCACGCAAACGCTTCCCACCCAGGGCACTGGCTCAGCACCAGAGAGCTTTGTCCTGGAAGGGTGTAGCCACCCCTTTAGGCGACCACCTCTAGGGCCCAAGATGAGTCAGCAGGTGGGGCTCTGAGGCCAAGGAGAGCTCTGACAGCTGGAAGGGAGGGGGCGAGGGCCATGGACACATGGGGGTGTGGACGCCCCGGTGCCCTGC
Source organism: Murina feae (assembly GCA_004026665.1). Lineage (NCBI taxonomy): Eukaryota > Metazoa > Chordata > Mammalia > Chiroptera > Vespertilionidae > Murina > Murina feae. The sequence continues at coordinate 15,730 of PVJC01019237.1, forward strand.
GGAGGAAGCCCAAGGAGCCCGGACTTCCGTGTTTCCAGTCAGAGCGGGATCTTGCTCCCGCACAGAGAAGACACTTTACCTCTTAGAGTGTCTTGATGGTGCATTTTAGAGCTGAGGCTCCCAGCCATCCACAGCCCCACCCCAGGCGCTCTGCAGGCCCCAGACCCGGGGGCCTATCCTGGCTCCACTCCTATTACTCGGGGACTTGGCCCAGTCAGCTGAGCTCGTGCAGCCCCAGGCCGTCCTTTCTGTGATGGGAGAAGCACATCTGCCAGCCACTCGCTATCGAGAGCTTCAGTGGGACAGTGAACGTGGAGGGCCTTTAGGAACAAGGGCACGCGGGAGGTCGGTGGCAGGCCCTGGTGACAGCCATCAGCCCCCAGCATCTCGGACTCTGCCAAGCAGCCAGCTAGGAGGGTCTGCAGGTTCCTGAGGCCTCCCGGCCGCCTCGACAGTGTCAGGAACAATGCTGCGTGGGTGCCCTTTGCAAAAGGTGATCATGAACACGGGACAGAGCTGAGATCCGGACCCCAGCTCTCAGAGTCCCTCTCCCGGCAGCAGAAGGACTCGATCACTTCTTCCGCCCAGGGGGTGGCATGCGCCTTGCATGCTACTGAAAGGCAGTGTGTCTGGGACCCAGCGGCTTGTGCTGCAGGCGCATAGCTCTTCTCTGGATTCTTAGCTGTAACGTGGCCCTCTCTGGAGAGGGGATCCCTAAGTGGGTTTTACACCCTCTCCTCCTCTAACTGTACTCAGGTAACCTCCAGCACAACCCAAAGCTGGAAAAGTGTAGGTGTTTTATAAATAAGCTCTCCCTTCATATATATTCCACCCCCAGACACGTGTGCACAGACACAGACACACGCACATGCACACACGCACATGCACATGCACACACGACAGACACACATGCACAGACACACATATGCACACACATGCACAGACACACGCGCGCACACTCTGCACATGTAGGGAGACTGTCACCCCTCCCCTCTGCTCCCTGAACAGGCTCTGGAGTAGTGTCCCGCACGTGGAATGGTCATCTCTAAGACACCCAAATGCAAACTCAGTCGCCAGTGCAGACAGCTGGATGAGGGGCCCGTGGATCTATCTCCTCAGGCTGCCCCTGGGGCCTCCCACTTGGGGCTGGCCCCTCCATGCTCCACGGCCTGAGGATCCCTGAACACCGTGTCCTCCCGCTGCCAGGTACTGGGACAAAGTTAGGGTCAAAGTGATCAAGACTCACCTTAGGGCCTCCACGGAGGCTGCAGAGGCTGTCCCCTCAGTTCCTGACACCCATGGTGACTGGAGAGGTGGCTGCTCCCGTCGCACCGAGACCCAGGCAACCCCTGGGAGACTGCCCCCACAGCCAGCCAGATCCAGGACAAATCATAGAAAGAGGCTGTCGGGGTGCCCAATGACTGGTCTTGGGGGTCACTTCTCCAGGAGGATCAAGTCAGAGGCAAGACTCAGCTTTGTGCCCGAGTGGAGGCCTGGGGCTGGGCAGCCCTGTCTTGGTGCCTCGTTCAGCCAGGGCAGTGCTGGGGAGATGTCCTGTGGAGCACCAGCAGCTCTGCTAGGTACTGACTGAGATGTGAACTGCAGCTGCTCTGGCAGCCAGTCTTTAAATGCAAAGTTTTTTGGAGCAATTGTAGAGGCCCACCTTGAGGTCTGGAACACGGCCCCCCTCTGGTGGCCACTTTTGGCATTACAGCCCACTCAGGGATGGCTGCTGGGTCCAGAGCAGTCAAGTCAGCCTTGGTCTTCGTGTGCCTATTCTACAGGCCTTGCTCAAAGGAAATGGCAGGTAGACCTGGATCACAAACCATGCAAGGAAACCGGCCTTGTAAGCTTATTTGTAGGACAGAATGGGCATTGTGTAATGCATTCACCAAACTAAGCTTAAAATTACTTCATGTTTTCCTAAAGCCACATCCGAAGGACACAGATTGGCCACAGTGGGGACATTTCTAAGAGCACCCCATGATTCACAAAGTCAATCTCAACATAACTCAGCAAGAAAGCTGGCATTTATGGAGAACTGACATTGCACAGGGGCGGGGTTGAGAGGTACGGACGTGAGTAAGACAAGCTCACTGTTCTCAAGGATGAGAGGTGTGCTCAGAAATCACTGTAACCCTAAGCAGGATTGATTACACTAGAAAAGGAGATCTAACCCAAATGTTACGAGAGCAATGGCATTTCGATTGGGTGGAGATGGGGGAAGGCATTAGGGAAATTCCAAAAATAGTCTGAGCCATGGCAATACAGTCCATTTATGGGGACAGCCCCTCTCCCCCACCCCCACCCGCTCCCCTAGGACAGAGCTCTGGAGGTGGCATTTATGAACAGGCTCCCGTTCATTGGTTAAAACTTCAGCCTCAATACTTGAGGGTCAGATCTCATTTATGAGGACAATTTGCCAAGGCTCAGCTCTCTTCACAGTACAGCTGCCAACCCACAGCTGGGTCAGAAATGTCTTCGTCACTTTCAGTGACTACGCCTCCTGACCATCCCTGGGAGGCAGCTCCAATATGAGGCCTGTATCACAGAGAGAAAAAGTAGTCATGATATAATCATGACAATAATAATAACAGTAATAGGAGTAATAGAAGGAGGAGAAGAAAGAATAAGAAAAAGGAGAAGAGGGCAAAGAGGAAGAGAGGAGGAAACACTTTATAGTCTATGCATGTGCTAGGCAATTCCAAGTGCTTTTCTCACATTAACTCATTTAAGCTCGGCAACAACCCTATGAGGTAGGTACTGCTATTATTCCAAGTTTACAAAGACGCGGGAACTAAGTAACTTGCCCAAGACCAGGCAGCCTGAAGTGTACAGTTCAGTAGTGCTAAGGAGCTTCATGTTGTGCAAACAGCACCTCCATCCATCTCCACAATTCTGTTCGTCTTGCAAATCTGGAACTCTCTTCCCATTAAACAACTGCCTAGTCTCCCTGTGCCCCAGCCCCTGGGAACCACATTCTACGTTCTGTCTTAATCAGTTGGACTATTTAGGTGCTTTGCTATGTTTTTATTTGTGGCCTGCTCTACAAAAAAAAATATATTCTTTATAATCACCTTTTGTATTTTTGTTAGTTTTTGGCCTAGTTCATATCCAATACAAATATTTCAAGAACATTTTTTAATATTTATTTATTTATTTTAATTGTCAAAAGTTTTACATGTCTCTTTTTTCCCCAATTGATCCCCCTCCCCAATCATTCCCACCCTGGACAAGCCCCCAGTGTCTATGTCCATTGATTATGCTAATAAGCATGCATACAAGTCCTTTGGTTGTTCTCTAACCTCCCTCCCTTACCATTTGTCTCTGGATCTATACTTATTCATTAAATTATGTTGATCATTATATCCCACAAATGATTGAGATCTTGTGATATGTATCTTTCTCTGACTGGCTTATTTTGCTTAGCACAATGCTCTCCAGTTCCATCCATGCTGTTGCAAATGGGAAAAGTTCCTTCTTTTTTACAGCAGCCTAGTATTCCATTGTGTAGAGGTACCACAGTTTTCTAACCCACTCATCTGCTGATGGGCACTTAGGTTGTTCCAAATCTTAGCTATTGTAAGAACATTTTTTATGCAGTGTTCACAGACCAGTGTTTATCCTATTCTGTTGTTGGAATATCCTGGTAAAAAGTGTGTAATCTCTCAAAATCTTGAATTTGGATTTATTGTTTTAAAAAATTATTCTTTATTTATACCATGAACGTCATCAATTTAGGTCTTGTTCAGGAAATAGTTTTGGTAAAAATTATTGTCCACACAAATGATATAGGAATTTAGCTTTTGTGGTTTTTATAAAATTTTGTTTGATCAATAGTATAAATGTTTTGTGATTTGACATCTTATTGTTTATCTCAAAGCACTCATCTATTTTTGTTACCCTCACCTGAGGATATTTTTTCCACTGATTTTTTTTTTAGAGAGAGTGGGAGGGAGGGGAGAATGGAGGAAAAGAGAGAGAGAGAAACATTGATGTGAGAGAGACACATTGATTGGCTGCCTCCCACATGTACCCCAACCAGGGCTAGGGATTGAACCTGCAACCCAGCAGGTGCTCTTGACCAGGAATCAAACCCACAATTCTTTGGTGTGAGGGCCAACACTCTAATCACTGAGCACACTGGCCAGGGTGGCAACCATCTGATCTTAACTGAAATCCATCAACCACTTCCAGCCACTAGCCACATTACCCCCTGCCAATAGGAGCTACATCTGCAGGAGGGTGGATGAGTCCAGGGAAAGGAGTCCCTCCGAATTGGAAAGCAGCCCAGGCCTCTAGGATGGTCTATGCCTGATCAGCTTTAAGTCCTTCCTAGTGGTTTTTATTTTCTCCTCCATAAGTTTCTGTATCTTCTCAAAATAATTAGGCGTGCTTTGTTAATTAGGAAAAGTACAAAAACATCTTTAAAAGATGATTCAGAAGTAGTTAAGGACAAAGCCTCAGATTTATAGTATCAAATCCTGGGCTTGAATGTGACCATTCTTAGTTGTGTATCCTTGGGCAAATGATGACACATCTTGGTCTCAGTATTCTCACTGGACATAAATATAATAAATGATATTACAGGGCAGTTGTGAGAATTGAGTGGGACAAGGCAGGGATTGTGGACCCACCAGTTCCAGGAGATGTTCTTGGACTTTCTTGAAAAGAGGATTTCTGGTCGAAACAAAAGATGTTCCTTAACTGCAGGACTTATCAGAGCCTTTAAGATGCTCCTGAGCTCTGAGTCTCCAAGAGAGGGCTGAGTAGTAAGGCTTCTTCATTCTTAATTGAGCAGAGAACAGGGCTAGTGTTCCACAGGACACACTGGTGGAAATGATAAGCTAAGGTAGTAAAATGACTTGACTGCAATTTAAACAGAAACAAACTTCAGAAGACTGGAAGTCTGATTCCTGAGAGCCAAATAGGGAAAGATGTCTCATGCTATTGGAGTGTGGTTGTTGTGGCAGAATACAGGGGAGAATGATCAGCCAGCACTCTGAGGGAGGAACGTTTAACCTTTATTTCTCAGACCTGCTAGACCAAGGGAATTCCAGATCCAAAGCCTGAACTGAACTCGTGGGAAGGCTCTGACCTATATATCTCCTCCTGTGGGGGCTCCTGAGGGTGCCCACAGCTCCACCCCAGTTAGCTGTGACGGGCCCCTGGGGTTAGGCTCTGCAGCTCCGCCCACGTCAGTCAGAGTGGGGAAGTAAGACCACAGTTTTAACCAGATACTGAACTAGGTTGCAAGCCACCACCCTACCCCCACCCCTTTCCTTTACATGGTGAGGAGCCATTCATTCCAAGATGAAAATAAGGCAATCCCATCTGTCACCGTCCTGAGGGAGGGACCCTGTCCCAGTGGTCATTGTCTCCCCATCCTGAGGCTTAGCCCCATAAAGTCAGGTGGATACCTAGAGTACGGCTTCCACCTCCTTGCTCAAGGTCATTGGTTGCCCATTGCCATGGGATCACCCTCTCCCTCCTGCTTCCTTTCACCTTACCCCCACACTCCCTTCTGTCGGCACTTAGGCAAGTCTCTTCTTACTGCTCTACACCCACACCTGTCTCCTGAGACCGCCCAGTGCCCACCCTCCACACCTCCCTTCCCAGGTTTTCCAACACAGTTCACCCTTCAGGACCAGCCCAGCCCTGTCCCTCCCTGAAGCGTTCTCCCCTGACTGAGCCACCTCTACTTTCGATGGCTAGAGTGCTCAGGGGCTGTTCTACCTGCTCAGGTGCCTGAACCAAGTGCTTTAGGTTGCTCTGAGCTCACTGAGGTCAAGGTTCATGTGTTACATTCTTCTGTCCCTCCCCGCTCCACCCCAGAGCAGTTAGCCAGTGACAGGCCCAAAGCAGGTGGTACATCAACATTTACTGATTGTTGACCTGGGCAGTAGGCTTCAGAGACGCCTGATGGAGAGCAGACTGGATTCCAAGCCAGGACACCCAGCCTTGACTCCCAGGTCCACCCTCCCAAGAGTTGTGGGTATGAGCAAGTCACCGAACCTCTTTCCATCTTCACTTCTTCTTCTCTAACCGGGTTACTACCTCCTGGCCTTCCCATCTGAAGGGTTATTACAAGGGAAAGGAATGTTGAAAACTCAAAGTACTTTGCAAGTGTGAGCCATTGTTATTATTTGTCAGAGTTGACAGTCCCTGACAGATGGAGTATTAATCACAATGTGGTTCCTTCTCTACTGTCCAGCTGTTGACAGCTGGCACTGAGTCCGACACAGTGGGATCAGGAGCCTCCGCCTTGTGGAGCTCTCTGCTCTTCATCCATCATGGAATCTACCCAACCATCTGCTTCATCTCCATGTGCTCAACTCATTTTCATTCATTCCCAGAAGGCATGGGATGATGGATTACATGAGACAGCCCAGGTTGTCTGACACTGGTCCAGGGTTGTAGTCAGTAAAGGTGATGATCATGTGCACAGGCCAGAGACCTAAACGCAGGGCTTGCCCGCACCTTCTTCTAGTGTCAAATTCAGAAGGCCCAGGGTACCCGAAATCCGTCACCTAGCGAGGGGCTCCAAGGGGATTGCTCCTGGAGCTGAGATGATATAAATTTTACTTGAAAGTTGGATGATGAAGTAATTTTAATGTGAGGAATTTGTAACTGGTAGCCAAGCATGTTCATTTAAGTGAATCATAAGAAACTTCTCTAACCAGGGTGGGGATTTGAGCCAAAACTCAGAAGAGGAGATTTCATGGGATAAATGTAAAACAGATAGCGATGTTGGGAAAACTCATTTGCCCACATACAAGATATAGGATACTAGGAATTTTCAGGGGCACATGAAAAACAAAACAAAACAAAACAACAACAAAAAACAAAAAACACCTAAAATTTTAGATGACTTTGAATTTGGTATAAGTCAGTAATAGTTGAAAGAAATGGCTACTTCAAAACCTAGGTTGCATTGCCTGGCTGGTGTAGCTCAGTGGTTAAGCATTGATCTAAGAACCAGAAGGTCATGGTTTGATTCCCAATCAGGGTAGATGTCTGGGCTGCAGATTTATTCCCCAGTATTGGGCATGCAGGAGAAAGCCAATTGATGATTCTCTCTCATCATTGATGTTTCCCTCTCTCTCTCTCTCTCCCTCCCTTCTTTTCTCCCTCCCTCTCCCCCTCCATTCCTTTCTGAAATCAATAAAAATATATTAAAAAACAAAACAAAACAAAAACTTAGGCTGCTTCATACTGGGTCAGTTGCTCTCTACATCTAGTTCATGCAAATGATGTAGGGATTTTTCTTCACCTTAATCCTGCCTTGGGCTGGAGCCTCTGCTTTCTTACTATCCCGCCTTTCTCTTTCTTAGCTCACTTCCTTGTTGGGGTGAAGCATGTTAATGGTGGAATGCATTTATAAAGACCTTACATGTCTTAACATGTCTCTACTTTTATCTTCATCCTTAACTGATAGTTTGAGATGTTTCCCCCTCCAAACTTTGAAAGCATTCTGCAGTGTCCCCTAGTTTTTATGTGATGAAGTTCTAAACCATTCTTATTTCTGACCTTTATATAGGACTGTCTTCTTGTCCTCTCTAGAAGTGTTTAAATTTTTCTCTGTACCCACTGTTTCAAATTTTACAAAGATGAGTGTTGCTATGGGTCAGTTTTTACACATTATCCTAGGCACTCAAAAGTGTTTTCAATCTAGAATCTCAGGTTCTATAATTCTGGGGAACTTCCTTACATTATTGCCTTCTCTTTCTCCCCCCTCTTTTCTTTTCCCCAAACTCTTGTTATTCAGGTGTAGGACTTACCAGACAATTCTATGACTTTTCTAGCTTTTCTTTCCCAGCTTCTATCTTCTCATTTTTTTTTTTGATCCTACTTTTGGAGACATTTCCTTGAATTTATCTTTCATACACTATTTTTAATTTTTAAAAATGTCTGCTACTATTTTTTTTTTTTTAATTTCCAAGACTTTCTTATTCTGTGAAATTTTTTTCAGGATAGCACTTTCTTGTCTCATGGATGCAATATCTTCACATACCTTCCTAAAGTTACTAATAATATTTTTTTTAAATATATTTTTATTGATTTCAGAGAGGAAGGGAGAGGGGGAGAGAGATAGAAACATCAATGATGAAAGAGAATCATTGATCAGCTGCCTTCTGCACGCCCCCTACTGGGGATCGAGCCTGCAACCCGGGCATGGGAACTCAACCAGAATTGAACGTGGGACCCTTCTGTCTGCAGGCCGACACTCTATCCACTGAGCCAGATGGGCTAGGGCTACTAATAATATTTTAAAGATATTTTCTTCTCCCTGTAATTGTGTCTTTTTCCTCTAAGTATCTTATAGTCTGTTTGTTTTGATCTTTGTTTTTTATGGTAGAGAATTTTCTCTGTCGTCTTGCTTATCTCTTCATGATTAAGAGTGGAGGACTGAACAGCTATCTCAACGCTCTGGGACATGGATGAGTCGTCAGCTCAGCTTCCCCGGGTGGGGTTATCTGGATGGGTTGTTTCATTAGGGAACTCTGGTGTTTGTCTTTAAGATTTTTTTTCTTGTTGTCTTCTCATCTTCAGCTTTTGTTTTGGAGAGTCTAAGACAGACTGCCAGTGTTCTAGGAGCTGAAGGGGGAAAGGGTGCCAGGAAGTGCTGTAGGTTGTCCGTCTCCTTCTCTGGCCTGAGTGCGTTCAGCCATGTCCCCTGCACATATTGGCTCTCTGCCATAGCCATGCCACTGCGCCCCTCACTGTGTAGACCGTGTCCACTGGGAATTTAGCACATGTAAGAAACAGGCTCATGAATCTCATTGTCTTTCTCTGGAAGCTCTCCAAGGCCCTTGAATGAGTAGAGGGAAGCTGCTGAGGGTCCAGACTAAAGGCAAATGACCAGATCGCAGCCAGAGGTAGAGACTTGAGCCAGGAAAACTACTCATGGGCAATAGCAACCGTTCTACCTTGGAGTCAGTCTCCAGGTCCCCATGTGTCACGTCAAAGATGAAGCCAGTGTGCCAGTAGGTACCATGTCTACGTGGGCATAGTTGACTCTGCATTTGGTCACGTTCCTGCCTGCCCACTGCCACAGCAGGTGGAAGGGGACAGCTCTTTCCCTCATCTCCCTCCACCCCCCTCCTCGGGGTCTGAATTCCCAGCAGGCGCATCTTGGACCAGAGACTCTTCAAGATTCTGATGCTGACTGTGGGTTTCATTGAAGGGTCCCTCCTTTAGAAGACATCTCCCCAGGGAGCAAGGTCTGCTTTCTTGTGTTCTCCTTTGAGGGGGTCCTCTCTCCAGCCTCATCCCCTGAGGTTGGGCACATACTGAGCCTGTTCCACCGAACAACTGAGCTTCAGGCTGGGTGGCGTATCTCCAGAGGCCACAGGCACTTTGCCGAGGGGTTCAAGCCCAAGCATCCGGGTGCCGGCATGCCAAGCCCACACCCTCGGCCTCTCCGAGGCCTGGCAGCTTCCCGGGCTCCTATGGTGTTGACATTCCAGGATTCAGTTTAGCACATTCAAGCATGCAGTCTCGTATTACTAGCACAGCTTGGCCCACATTCAAACCCCTGCGCAGTCACTCCCAAGCTTTCCCTTCCAGGCACCAGGCCCTCTTGCCTCCATCTTTTCTGATGGAAGGGGGAAGAGCACTTCTGTGGGAGTCAGGGGACCTGCCATTGGTGGGCTGTTGGAAGGATATTGATCCCTCAAGCATACAGCGATTCTCTAAAGATGTCCTCTAAATGGGAAGGAACTTTTATAGGAACTCAGCGTAGATAGAGGAATGTATGCAGATAGAAAGGTGTGCTTGGTACCCCCCAAGGCTGCTCCATTGTACAAATCCAGGGGGTACCGTTCACATGATATTTTCTGGGAGTTGCACCCTGGGAGCTGCATTGCCCTGACACCGGCTGCTTCCTTCCTTTGCTGTCATCCAGTCTCTGTGTCATTTGGGACACAGCGCTCTACTCCTCCGACAAACTTCAGGTTAGTCTCGTAGAATGTGAGAGCTGGAAGGGACCTTTGCGTTCAGTGACAGCAGTATTAACCTCATTTTGGAGATGAGAAGGCTGTGGCCTGAAGAGCTGAAGTAACTGGTGCAGGCATCCCAGGCAGAAGGGGCAGGACCTGTAGCCAGAGTCTTGATTTTGTCTTTACCTCTGCTCCCCAAAGAATGGTCTGTAGACCACTGGAAGCCTGCTGCGAGGGCAGCATCTCCAGCCCCGACCCCAGCCCTGCTGAATCAGACCAGTCTTTCTGGTGACTTGCACGTGCACACGAAACTTCCAAGCACTGGCCTTCGCCACATCCAAGAAGAAACGATGGAGACCTCCAAAGGTGCTCTTGTGTTCAGAGTCACGGAAATTCCCTCCACTCTGAAAGGAAAAGGACTGATGATGCTGTAAGGGCAGGAGGGGCAGCGCGGAGATGTGTGCATTGTCAGAATCCAGTCACTGGAGAAGCTCACTTCTCCAGGTAGATGGCCTTGGGGGAGACACCCATGATCAAAATAATAAGCACCGAATAGTCTAGTCAAAGAGTCTCAGGTGTAAAGAAACACGTGCCCAAATAGAACCCTTCACTGTCATCAATTCCTGCTACCCGCGGTTGGCATGCCCATCTGGGCGTGAGCAGGAATGTTTAACTTGCCCTCATTTCTTTCTCTAACACGGGTAAGTCCATAGTTCCCACAATTCTACCAGGTTTTCTTCTCTTTTAAATATATGTTTATTGATTTCAGAGAGGAAGAGAGAAGGAGAGATAGGAACATCAATGATGAGAGAGAATCATTGATTGGCTGCCTCTTGCACACCCCACACTCCATACTGGGGATGGAGCCTGCAACCCAGGCAGGTGCCCTGACCAGGAATCAAACCATGACCTCCTGGTTCATAGGTTGACGCTCAATCACGGAACCATGCCGGTGAGGTCTACCAGGTTTTCAAAAACTGCTTTCTCCTACAGCTTTTGACTTGAGAGAGGCGGCGGAAGGGGAGAGGAAGAGAGAATATGAGAACCAGTTGCCTTGGACTTTGTCTCCCAGGCAGTGGCCATCAGCTTTCTTCCTACCAGCTATACACAGCTTTTTGTGTCTTCTAGCTCGAGGCAAAAGCTGCCTTTTCCTCCACATGATGCCAAAAGACAAACATCCTGGTCACATAATTGGTCCCCTTCCCAGCAGCAATATCCCATATGTTTCTTCCAAGGAGGAAATAACTGAAAGGACTTTTTAAATAGACTATGCAGCAGGAGTTTAAAACATTTAGCGCGGTTTTTATCATGGAGGGTATCTAGAACACGGTCTTATCCAGATTTCATGGATCATCATCAATTTTCTCTTTGTCCCTAATCAGATTAAACTGTGTGGTTGGGAAAAGGGTCGGGAGACAATTGGATTATGACATAACTTAGACTGAAGACAAATTCATAGACTGGTGCAAATTCATACCGTTCTGGGTAGTGCATCTGGAATGGGGAGAAATGTGAAAGAAATGCACGAACTGAAGGTCAGTGGATTGCACTGACTGCGCGTGGGATTATGCTTCCAGAGAAAGTGAGGGGTCTCTTCTCAATCGCCTCTGTGAGGTGGAGATGCTGATGTCGCTGTATTTTGATAACGACACCTCGTTTATCCGGCGGCGGCAGGTCACACAGTGCTTCGTAGACAACACATTCCCTTTTGTCGTTAACACACACAAGTGTGTTTTTAAATCTTTATTGTTGAAAGTATTACCTAAGTCCCCTTTCTCCCTCCATTGGCCTCTTCTAGCCCATCTCCGCCCCTGGCCTTCATCACCCTGTTCTCTGTGTCCATGGGTTATGCATACATGCATACAAGTTCTTTGGTTAATCTCCTCCCACCCACCTACCCACCCCGACCTTCCCTCTGAGACACACAGGTTTTTATTTTTACTATTTGGGTGGTGTGCTGTCTACAGTGATCATTACTCTGCTTTCTTAAGTAGAGCTAATTGGCTAAATGTAATAGTTTTAATGGATTAGGGCCACTCAGGGGTCCTCAAACTACGGCCCGTGGGCCACATGCGGCCTGCCGAGGACATTTATCCGGCCCGCTGGGTGTTTTTGCCGCCTTGTTTTTTTTTACTTCAAAATAAGATATGTGCAGTGTACATAGGAATTTGCTCATAATTTGTTTGTTTTTTAACTATAGTCCAGCCCTCCAATGGTCTGAGGGACAGTGAACTGGCCCCCTGTTTAAAATGTTTGAGGACCCCTGATGGCGATTGCCAGTAACTATGGAGGGATTCACCTGAACCCAGTCTCTGATGGAGTTTCCTGCCCAACGCCAGCCCCAGTCCTCACTTTCCTGGAAGATGGGTCTGTGGCGACGTAGGAGCCGTGTTGGAGTCCATGGGAACACTACACGAGACTCTTGCTCCTATGTTAACCTCCTGGAAAACCTCCCGTGCGCCCCTTGATCCTGCCCTGGGTGTTCACGCGTCTCCTTTCCTTCTGGCATCTGTGCGCCCTGCTCTCCTGAGTCCATGTTGGTGTCAGCCTGATGCCTCTTACCAGGGCTCAGACTCCACCCCAGCTTCCTCCCCATTTGTTCTGCTCTACAGCACTGAGACCCGCCAGGCAGACAGCTCTGGGTCACACTCTTCAGGCAGTTAACCCACGGCACCCCTGCCAGCGCCAGCTCTTACGAACCTTCTATCCTTGGGCTGGAGTTAATGCCACGGCTCCTGATAGCAACGGGTCATTGCATTTGAGCAAAACGAAGATTTAGAGGAGAGAGCCATACACCCAACAGGATGGGAGTCCACAGCCCTCGTTTGGCCTCTGGGATACGTAGGAGTGTGTTGTTTACCTTCCAACTATTTGGAGATTTTTCAGATTTCTCTCTGTTATTGATTTCTAATTTAATTTCATGGTGGTCAGAGAAGAGACGCTGGACGATTTCAGCACTTGTACGATGATGAAGACCTGTTCTGCGGCTCAGGATATGGTCTGCCTTGGTAAATGTTCCAAGTACACTAGAGAGAATGGATTTGTACGCTGATGCTCTACTGAGCGTTCTATCAATATTAGTTTATAAAATTGGTTGGCATGTTGTCCAAGTCTTCTATGCCCTTTCTGAGTTTCTCTACTTGTCCCATCAATTATCGAGAAGGGGTTTTGAAGTTTCCAAGTATAAATGTGGAATTGGCTATCTCTCCTTTCAGTTCTACCAGCTTTTGCTTTGTGAATTTTGTGGAACTTTTTTTTTTTTGACTTATTTTATTTTACTTTTTATATATTTTTTACTTACATAAAGTATTACAAAGATTAGTACAAATATCTTTTTTTCTCCTGCCCTTCCCCCCAGCCTCCTCTACCTCCCAGTGACTTGTGTCCATTGGTTATGCTTAAATGCATGCATAAAAGTCCTTTGGTTGATCTATAGTAGCATAACTAGGATCGTCGTGTCCTCTTGATGAATTAACTGCTCTGTCAATGCAATGACTCTCTTTATCTCTGGAAATAGTCCTTGCTCTGAACTTCGTCTGGTATTAATACAGCAACTCTGGCTTTCTTTAGGTTAGAGTTGACAAGTATATGTTTTCCATGCTTTCACTTTAAACCTCCTGTGACTTTATATTTAAGGCAAATTTCTTTACAAACTCATAGATACAGATAACAAAGTTGTGGTCACCAGATGGGAGGAGGTCTAGGGGGGGAGGGATGAAAAAGGCAAAGGTTAAAAAAAAAAGTTGGCTGTTCCAAAAAATATAGTCACGGGGATGTAAAGTATCTTAAGGACAATATTTATATGATTGCGTTGTGAGTTCCACTTGATATTTCTTTTCCCACAACATCACTTTTACTTGAAATAACTATTGGCGGGTAAACTATGGTTAATTGCACTTGGTTATATGGTGGGTATTTTCTCAATAGTAAACACAATGATCTGTACCTTCAGAAAAAACAATTGACAATATTTGTTGCCAATTGTAAGATTCGGGGGTGGGGAGGGGCGGGAAGGGGGATCGGGAGATGGAATGTTATAGAACTTGTATCCTCTATCATGAACTCCGCAGATCCCAAAATGTCAAGACCCTCCTGATGATGTTGGTAGAGATTTTAACAAATGTGATTTTTTTGTTATTACAAAGATAACATGTCAACATTTTGGAAGACCTGCTGGACTCAATGAAAAATATTTTCAGAATGACCAATGCCTGATGCCACATAATCATGTAAAAGATACACTGAAAGTATGAGATAGAAACATATTTTAATATGATGAATATTTAAAGAACTCGCCAGTCATGGACATGGTCAGCACTGTAGGGGTGGAGGGTGATGGGTGAGGTGGTGGAGGGCATAGAGTCATGGTCACGGAAAAAATTAAATTAAAATTTAAAAATAGTTCACCAATACGGTTTCAGATTCCACACTGCAACTAACCTTTAAGAAACTACCGCCTGTCAAGATGGTCATATTAAAGAATACCCAGTAATTATCTGAAAAGGCTATGAAAATACTCTTCTGTATTCCAACTCTATACCAGTATGTATTTTCTTTATATACAGCAACCGAAAAGATATACTGTGGTGAACTGAATGCAGAAACAGACAAGAGAGACCAGCTCTCTTCTATTAAGTCAGAGAATAAAGAGATTGGCAAAAGTGTCAAATAATGGCACTCTTCTCAATAATTTTATTTTGAAAGTTTTTTTCATAAAACATGTTATTTGTATGAACCTATAATAGGTTTATTATTGTTACTTTCAAGTAGATCAGTAAATAATTATTTACAACTTTGATCACTTTTAATTTTGACT
>PVJC01019238.1:0-30434 GCA_004026665.1 Murina feae
GGGCCCCTAGTATATATATAAGCCTAAGCAATCATTACAACCAAATGACCGGAATAATCAGAATGACTGGAATGACTGGAACAACTGGTTGACCATTGCTGTGACGTGCACTGACCATCAGAGATCAAATGCTCAACACAGGAGCTGCCCCCTGGTGGTCAGTGTGCTCCCACAGCCAACCTCCCATAGCCCCTCCCACCATTGGTCAGCCCTCATTGGCCCCTGGTGCTAAACTATTCAGAGAGACCTGCTTCTAGGTTGGAATTTCATAGGTAGCAGAGCAGTTCCCTTGTTCTGATCTATTGAAAGTCAGCCCTTCACACAAGAGTTTGTCTTACTTCTATTCTCTCCCTTCCCCGGGAGCCACCCACCCACTGTGAATTCATGTACCAGGCCTCTAGTTGTTATATATTGGTAGAAAAAAACTGAAGAAGTCATAATAGGACATAAAAACAGGTATATAGTTAAGAGTGAACAAAACAAGAAAAAACTCATTCACAGTGCTTTAAAGAAAAGCCAATTTAGTTTATATCATATACTATAAATCAGGATAATTTTAATCCTTCTGTATATAGTCAATTAATCTCAATATAGCCAGTTAAAGTTTTAGCTTTTTTTTTTGAAGCAACAGTATATAGAATGCATTTGTGAGGAAGACTAGAATTGAGCTCTAGCATCTAAAATTAAAATCTATATTTATAAGAACAACATTTATGACTTTTTTCTCATGTTCAAAATGAGAATAAAATATTACTTGTATACATTTTTATAATTATATAAAATACTGAATTCAATTATTATAATGGAATGTAATATAATTCCTCCCATTTAAGAACTCAATGAATGCTTTTACAGTGCATAATTATTTTCTTTGTGTGGTTAAGCTCTGGTTTATCAGTATATTTTAAAATAAATATAGAATAGATGTCCCCATTTGTATTACTTTTTCTTACATATTTTCTATTAAATATATTATAAACTAGAGGCCCGGTGCACAAAGTTCATGCATGGGGGGGTCCCTCAGCTTGGCCTGCACCCTCTCCAATCTGGGACCCCTCAAGGAGTGTGCAACTGCCTCTCACAATTTTTTATGTTTCTAGTACTATGGTCTAATTGAAGTTTTTATATTTATATTTACTTGAATTTTCTTAGATTGTTAATTTAGCTTAACTTTCTTTAAAATTTTTTTTGTAACAGACATTATAGTATATGTCTAAATATCATTATTTCATGCCATTCAAATGATAGGAAACAGCTGAACTACAGCATTAGGTATAAGTTAGACATTAGAAAAAGGTTATGGAACAAATATTAATTTCATACAATATCAACAGTAATGTTTCAAAGTGTGTCTATACTAATATATATATATATATATATATATGGGGCCCGGTACACAAAAAATTTGTGCGCTCGGGGGGTGGGGGTCCCTCAGCCCGGCCTGTGCCCTCTTGCAGTCTGGGACACCTTGGGAGGGATGTCCACCTGCTGGTATGCCTGGCCAGCCTGGGTGAGGGGCTGAGAGCCATTTTCAGGCTGCCCACAGCCCCTTCAGGGTTCATGCACTGGGGGGGTGGGAGGGCTGGTGAGTGCAGGCCTGGACATTTCCCACTGGAGAGCCCACAATTGTACACACCTGGTAGGCCCCCACCTCTGAGGGGACACACCTGGCGCAGAGTTGGGTGGCAAGCCAGGGGCGGACGCTGGTGCAGAATCCCTTGGTGGGGCCCTGCTGCTGAGCAAACACACCTGGGGTGGAGCTGGGCAGTGAACTGGCTTCGGATTCTCCGCACTGTGCAGCAGACGCTCCCGCACGCCCTGTGGAGGCCCCTGGGGGGCGGATGAAGGTAGCGAACCCTGGACGGGTGTTCCTGGACACCCTGCGGAGGCCCCAGGGCAGAGCTTGGCAGTGGACCCAGGACAGGCGTTCCTGGATGTCCCACAGAGGCCCCCGGGGGGCAAAGCCAGGCAGCAGACCCAGGACGGCTGCTCCTGCACACCCTGCAGAGGCCCGATGCTCCTGCATACCCCGGGAGGCCCCCAGGGGGTGGAGCCAGGCAGTGGACTCGGGACAGGCACTCCTGGATACTCCTCGGAGGCTCCCAGGGGCGGAGCTAGGCAGCAGACCCAGGACAGCTGTTCCTGGACGCCCCGAGGAGGCCCCAGGCCAGACCCCCCCCTCCCACTGAGCTGACACACCTGGCACAGCTATGCCAACCATGGAGGCTCCCAGTGCAGAGCCACCCTACCAGCCTCCATCTTGGCTGGGTTAATTTGCATACAGCTGCTATTATTGGCTGGTGGGTGTGGCAGTGAGCAGAGGCTCAGCCAGCCTAGGCAGGCAGTTGCAACAGAAGCCTTTGGTTTGCTCTAGCTCCATGGCTGTTGGCCTCCATCTTGGCTGGGTTAATTTGCATATAGCCGCTCTGATTGGCTGGTGGTAACAGTCAATTTGCATGTTTCTCTCTTATTATATTAGATTAGAAGATATATATATATATATGCCACGTTCAAAGGCTATTAAATCCAATTGTTTACCCATATCTTCAGGAAAAAAAATCACTTCTATTGTCGTGGTAACAACCTGCTTCCCTATTTTTAATGGTCTGGCTCCCTTGCAACCTCAGCGTGAAATTATACTAATTTGCTTACAAACGTCAGGTGGTCATAATAATCTGGCCATTCAGTGTATATGAACTACATGTTGGCATTAACATTAACAGAAGAAAATATGAAACTACATAAGGAAGACTTGCTAAAAGCAAAAAAAAACAAGATGCTATCAACACTTTTTACAAGTACTACTTCACTACATATATTGATAATAAAAACATACTTTTTAGTTTTAAAGTAAGATCTTTATATTAAGAAAATTTAAGTATATTTTAGAAGTAGGTAGACTTTTTTAAATGTTTGTATTGATTTTACAGAGAGAGGGGAAGGGAGAGATAGAAACCATCTATGAGAGAGAAACATCGATCTACTACCTCCTGCATACCCACCACTGGGGATCAATTCTTCAACCCTGTGCATGTGCCTTGACCTGTAATGGAATCAGTTACCTCTTGTTTCATGAGTCAGGTCAATGCTCAACCACTGAGCAACATCAGATGGGCAGTAGGTGTAATTTTAATAAAAAACAGGGACTTTCCACTGTTTGAAATGATAAGCTTAAAAAAAAAATCTCTGTGTTCATTGCAGCATTATTCACAGAGACCAAGACATAGAAATGGCTAAAGTGTCCCTCAGTAACTGACTGAATAAAGAAGATGTGGTACATATACACAATGAAGTACTATTCAGCCATAATAAAAGATTAAATACTGCAATTTGCAACAACATGGATGGACCTTGAGAATATCATGCTAAGTGAAATAAGACAGAAAAAGTCAAGTCCCATAAGAATTCACTTATGTGGGATAAACGTACAGCCCTGACTGGTTTGGTTCAATGGATAGAGCACCAGCCTGTGGAATGAAGGATCCCAGGTTCGATTCCAGTCAAGGGCATGTACCTTGGTTGCGGACACATCCCCAGTAGGAGGTGTGCAGGAGGCAGCTGATCAATGTTTCTCTCTCATCGATGTTTCTAACTCTCTATCCATCTCCTTTCCTCTCTGTAAAAAATCAATAAAATACATTTTTTTAAAAAGAAAGAAATGAACATACAAGAAAAACAAACAAAAATTCACAGACACAGACAAAAATATAGTGGTTACCAGAGGGAAGGGGGCTGGGTAGATAAAAGGTAAAGGGGGTCAAATATATTGTGACACAGGAGATGTGACTTTGGTTAATGGGAACACAATGCAATATACAGGTCATGTATCATAAAATTGTATTAACCAATGTCATATCCATAAATTTAATAAAATAAAGGTTTGGGAGGAGAAAATATAATATATGATATGTTTCAATGCCTGGGCTGAGGAAGGCTGTGCAGAATATCTCCAGGTATACAGCCATTTCTGACAACCACATTCTTTAAATTTTTGATGCAGGAGAATGCAAGAAAAATATATTTAATGTATTTATAATAATGCGGACTTATTATTGCACCAAAACCAAATATGTGTTACTTCAACCTGAAACTTAAGCAGCAAACAAATTTACAATGAAATTGTAAGCCTAAATAATTTCACTTCTAGATTCAAGTTTAATTCAGTGAACACATACTAAAAAGTACTGCATATGGTATTTAGGAGATAGAAATAAAATTAGAATAAAATATATCCTCTGTTCTCAAGAATCTAGTGGAAGGGACTGGCAAGCAGATACATAAATGTAATGCATATTCTGGACAGAATGGCACTGAGAAGGCGCTGTCAGTCTTGATCAAGAATATCATCATAGAAAAGGTAAAGATTACATGAAATTTGCATATCTGATAAAGGTGAGGATGGACATATGATTTCCAACATGCAAATTGGTCATAAAATAAACAAATATATAAGTAACTTAAGGACAATTAAAACAATTTAATATTAATTTTATAAATATTAAAAATGACAGAATCATTATTTTTGTTATATATTTGTGTATTTGTTTTCAGATTATTAGTAAAGTATGTCAGAGTTTTGTGCTGACATTATCAGAAAACATTGTATTTTCTTTCAATATAGTTTGCTAATGTTAATGTTGGCATAGTCCTTTCCACAAGGGTTTTCAACAGATCTTTGTATGGTGCTTACATTTAAAACTGTTGACACTTAAATTTAATTTTATTTGTAGACCATTATACTTTTGAGAAAATACTTTATCTTCTTTGATAAATGTTCAGGTACCAGTAAATTCACAACAAATTCTAATATATGGATGATCCTCTAAATTATATTCTTTATACTGAAATGTATAAATAATTTAGTCTAAATATTTAAACTGTTACTGACTTTTGCTTCCCTGCTGAGCAATTTTCTTGATGATACGTAGTTATAGGTCAAAACTCATCAAATAATTTGTTTCTATAAGAATTTTGATTTTATAACAAAATTAAATGCTACAAAATCGTAGGATGGTTTTTTACAGGTTTATTTCATTCCAATAGAGAATATAAATGTCCAAGTAAAAATAGAAACTTCAGCCCAGCTGGTTTTGTTCAGTGGATAGAGCATCAGCCTGCCGACATAAGGATCCCAGGTCCAATACTTGACAAGGGCACATGCCAGGGTTGTGGGCTTCATACCAGGAAAGGGTGTGCAGAAGGCAGCCAATCAATGATTCTCTCTCATCATTGATATTTCTACCTCTCTCTTCCTCTCTGAAATCAATAAAAATTTATTTTTTTAAAAATAGAAACTTCAGTAAAAAATTCTTTCCAAGTTCAATTGTAGATGTTCAAATTATTATAGTTACTAGTTTGCTATTATAGGGATAAATATTAATGACCTCCTATTTGCACGCCTTGTTTACAATAACAAAAATGCATTTAAAATCTTCCATTACTGAAAATGTTTTTTGCAGTTCACCCATCCAAAATTTTGAGAAATTTCAAATGATTTTGAGTAAGACTCAATCAGAATGTAGAGAACACAACCAGATTAAAGTTAAATACTGTTTCAAGTAGTAAGTTTGCTAGATTTAAGAGGGAGAAAAAAGACCCACTTAGATGTTAATTTTACTGTAAATATGACCTATGCAATATTTGGCTCATATATAATTAACTAATATTTATTTGATTTTTATTTGAAATTATTTTATCTGATAACCAAACTGTAAAACACTGATTTATACTGTGATCCTAAGAAGGCTCCTATGTCACTTTTTAAATCCCTTTGATGGTGGACAGAACAAAGAAATAATGAATACTGCTTTGCTGCTTTGTTTCTTAAAATATATTTTTAATAACAATTGCATCACAGAAATTCTGTACATCCATTTTCCCCCCCAAAATCAGAGTCATAAAAAGAGGCTTTCACATGAAATCTGGCCTGCCAACTGGTTTAGGGAAACCAAGGAACTAATAATAGGATTGGCATATTTACACAGCTGAAAAAATTAGACTAATATTTGTGACACATACACAGTTATTTCTACACACAAAAATTCATGTTTACTGAAATGTCTCCATCTCTTTCACATATGCAATACTGGTGGCTGTACCCACTGTACAGCAACAGGGCTGAGCAGTTGGGAGTTGATGCAGACACAAAATGGCCCTCAGAGCTCTACAGAACCTCCGCTGACTTCGTTTAAAGTGTGTGGGTGCATGAATTTTAACAGCTACAGTTTTGTTTCATAATTGAGTTTTTTTTATTTACCACAACATGGCTTGCTATCAAATTTTATGTGTACATTATCACTGCAAAATGAGTTACTTTCTTTTCAAATTCAACTTTTAACTGAATTTGACATAGCCATTTAAATAATGACAGACAGATCTTTGACTTAAGGAAATAAACCGTCCAAAACATGTATTTACACCCATATTTAAAATTAAATGGTATTCTTTGTGAATCTCTATTTATAATGACATGAATGTAGCCATTAAATTGTTTGTGAACTGCATTTAATGAAACCAGAATACTATTTAGCATATGTATACTAAACCATGACATAAAAAATGAGTACAGTCAATTTAAAAATACCATCATTTTTTAAATATATATTTTTATTGATTTCAGGGAAGAAGGAAGAGGGAGAGAGAGATAGAAACATCAATGATGAGAAAGAATCATTGATTGGCTGCCGCCTGCAGACCCCCAACGGGGTATCTAGCCCGCAACCTGGGCATGTGCCCCTGGCTACAATCGAACCTGGGATCCTTCAGTCCATAGCCCAACACTCTATCCACTGAGCCATACTGGCTAGGGCACCATTATTTTTTAAGTCCTGTATAAAATACTACACCATTTGATGTTTGTCATTGCTACAGCTATTTTTTCCAATAAAAATAAATCCATATAAGGTGAGACTTCATACAATAAGATAATTGAGTAGGATGAACATTCCTAACTCAGAAATTGCAAGTATCTCAAATTAAACTAAAAATTGCATTTTTGTCATAGATATAAGTAAGCTAAGGGGAAGTCGGCCAAAGGAGAGAAAGTAAGCAGATAACATAATCTATGTGGTTTGACAAGAGATTCATTTCCATGTGGTCAGTCAATTTCAGGAATAAGCTCATTAAAGGCACATTCCTTGTTTTAGTATTTGCTCAGACTGAGGGCAAACCTTAAATTCAAAGACCTGCAGGCATGAGAGAAACCTAACTAAAGTTTGGTCAAGACCAAATAGAGGACAAGAAATGAGCAATTGTGAACACCTAGTGAACACTGAAGTTGACTAATCACTTCTTGAATAAATGTTAATTGTTCATGACCAGATTTATGATTTATGCTTTTCATTATGACTGATGGTAAATTCTAACACACATTTTTTTATCAGTATATGGGAGTAAAGTTAATACATTTCTAAGTATGAGACTGGATTCCTCTGAATTCTCAGAAAAATCTTGGTAGTTGACTTAGACTTTTAATGTTCTATAAGCATTTTTCAAATACATCCAAGTTACTACATTAGACAGGACAACCCCAAATTCACACAAGGAATCATCCTTATTTTATTGATTAACTCAATTATATTCTTCACTTTGTCCAACCAGGTCAACAGATAAAACTTGAACACCTGAAAATGTAAATAATAATTTTAATGTAAACAATAAACACCCATTCCTATTATTAAAGTAATTTATGCCACCTTAAAAAATATTAAGCACAATTAAAAATCAACCTCCTTATTTTTCCTTCCCACACATACTAGAATACCAAGAATGTTCTTTCTCATTTCTTTTTCTTTTTCGTCAGTTTTATTTTTTTAAACTTTATTGTTCATATTATTACAGTTGTTCCTCTTTTTTCCCTCCATAGCTCCCCTCCTCTCAGTTCCCACCCCACCCTCTGCCCTTATCCCCCCACCCCCGCCACTGTCCTCATCCATAGGTGTACGATTTTTGTCCAGCCTCTTCCCGCACTCCCAACACCCTTTTCCCCCTGAGAATTGTCAGTCCACTCCCTTTCTATGCCCCTGATTCTATTCTATTCACCAGTTTATTCTGTTCATCAGATTTTTTATTCACTTGATTTTTAGGTTCACTTGTTGATAGGTATGTATTAGTTGTTCATTTTTATCTTTACTTTTTCTTCTTCTTCCTCTTCTCAAAGGATACTTTTCAGCATTTCATATAATACTGGTTGGGTGGTAATGGACTCTTTTAGCTTTTTCTTGTCTGTGAAGCTCTTTATCCGACCCTCAATTCTGAATGATAGCTTTGCTGGGTAAAGTAATCTTGGTTGTAGGTTCTTGCTATTCATCACTTTTAATATTTCTTTCCACTCCCTTCTGGCCTGCAAAGTTTCTGTTGAGAAATTGGCTGACAGTAGTATGGGTACACCTTTGTAGGTAACTGACTGCTTTTCTCTTGCTGCTTTTAAGATTCTCTCTTTGTCTTTTGCCCTTGGCATTTTAATTCTGACATGTCTTGGTGTGGTCCTCCTTGGATTTCTTTTGTTTGGGATTCTCTGTGCTTCCTGGACTTGTAAGTCCATTTCTTTCACCAGGTAGGGAAAGTTTTCTGTCATTATTTCTTCAAACATGTTTTCAATATCTTGCTCTCTCTCTTCTTCTGGCACCCCTATAATTCTGATGTTGGTATGCTTGAAGTTATCCCAGAGGCTCCTTACACTTATCTTCATATTTTTGGATTCTTTTTTCTTTTTGCTTTTCCAGTTGGGTATTTTTTTGCTTCTTCGTAATTCAAATCTTTGACTTGATTCTTGCAATCCTCTTATCTGCTGTTGTATATTATTCTTTATTTCAGTCAGTGTATGCTTAATTTCTAGCTGGTCCTTTTTCATATCCTTGAAGGTCTCACTAAATTTATCGGCAGTTTCTACAAAATTCTGGAAAAACCTTATAACAGTGGTTTTGAACTCTATATCCAGTCATTTGTTTTCCTCCATTTCTGTCATTTGTGACCTGTTTCTTTATCTCCAAAATGTGGCTGCTTCCCTGAGCCTATGATGGGAGGACTTCTGTGCTGGAGACACCCTTATGGGGCAAGACTTGCTTCAGTGGGGCTTTGGTGCTTACTGAGTCTGCCCCCTGAATGTATCCCTTTTGGATCTGAAGAGTTGTAATCTGGGTGGTCCCGCTCTGACCACTGGGTACACTGGCTCTTGGATCTCTAAGGAGATGCTATTTTAGCTTCTGCCTGAGGCTACTCAGCCTTTTATATGCAAAATCCTCTGCACACAGCTTGGGTGGGGCAGGGTCTCGGGGAATCAACAGGGCAGAGCAAACAGCTATGGCTGAACCTCAGCCCTGCCCTAAGAGGCACCAGGTTTCAGTGTCCCTTGGCACTGCAGAGAGAAAGCCTCCCGGTACCAGACAGTCCAGCTTCTCCCCATATGAGTCTGGGTCCCCAGAAACTCACCTGGAACTGAAGTTCAGAGCTGTCGGGAGCTTGTGACTCCCTCTGGATTGAAAAAGACAGCCGCGTCCACAGTTGCCAGCCCTTTCCGTGTGCCTCCATACCTCTGCATTTTACTTCCGCACCTCCTCTGAGTCTCAGTCTCTTTCTAGTTGTAGAATTTCCACTCAGCTAGCCTTCTTGTGGGTCTGGGTGGTGTTCATTTTATCTTTTCGTTGTGGTTTTGAAGTGGTTGTGTGAGGCAGCAATTCCAGGTGTTTACCTATGCCACCATTTTGGTTTCTCTGTGGTTTAATCTGCAAGTCCAATCAAAGTTGCAATATACTTTCATTGCTCTTCTGATATCTTGAAGTCTAGCAAGTACTTGCTATCAAGAACTTATAACGGTGAAGCACTCACAAGAACTGCCGTGGGAACTGGTCAGTTTTAATTCACAGAATGCATTCAAATGTATCAGAAAAGTTAAGCTTAACTATGAGTCTTAATTATCTCTTAGCAGGAGCAGCCCTGAGGTGGGGTTCTTGGAATAACACTGGAATAAGAGTTTTCAGAGGTCCCTGCGGGAGGATGAGGTATAGTAGAAAGCTTTTATGTTCATGGAATTATACACCTGGGTTTCTGAAGTCCCATTTCCCTTAATCCAGTCACAGAAGAAGTATAGCTGGGGTTTCAGTAGAGCCAAAATTAGACTCAGTGTCCGGAGTTGTTTTGTTTGTTTGTTTTTTATATTTCAGGGAGGAAGGGAGAGTGAGAGAGAAATAGAAACACCAATGATGAGAGAGAATCATTGATAGGCTTCCTCCTGCATGCCCCCTACTGGGGATCGAGCCTGAAACCTGGGCATGTGCCCTTGATAGGAATCAAGCCCTGGAGTCCTCAGTGCACAGGCTGAGGCTCTATCCGCTGAGCCAACCCATGTAGGGCCAGAGTTCTATTTCCATGTTGGAACCAGTCCAATAGGGCTTCAGGCTAGATTATCTTGCATTTCCTGCTGTAGTACATTAGTTAATTTTGTGTGGGATTTGCATGGCCATTGGCGATAGGGGCAAATTCAAAAAAGCTGGAATGAGAGGGCCCCATGAGCAAGAGTCAAGTGCAACAAAACAGAGAATTATTTTGTTTAGGGGATTATGTGTTCCCAAATATTCATGGGCTTGCAATGGCTGCACCCAGGTGGCCAATGATCTTTCTACCTAGGTTTGATGGACAGGCAATTACGTTCCCTAGTCACCCCAACTTTAGTGAGTGTGTGTCTACTTTTCCTTAGTTGGATTCCTTCCCCCTGTATTTTGCAGGGAATAGGCCTATGTTCTTTTTTTTTTCCACTTGTGTACTTTTATTTATTTTTTATTACATAAAGTTTTACAAAGATTAGTATATATATATATATATATATCTTTTTTCCCCTGCCCTTCCTCCAGCCTCCCCTACCCCCCAGTGTTTTGTGTCCATTGGTTATGCTTAAATGCATGCACAAAAGTCCCTTGACTGATCTGTTACCCTCCCCCCGCCCCAACGTCCCTGTCCTTGTTGCTCTAATTTGACAGTCTGTTTGATGCTGCTCTGCCTCTGTATCTATTTTTGTTCACCAGTTTATAATGGTTATTATTATCCATAGATGAGTGAGGACATGTGGTATTTTTCTTTCATTGACTGGCTTATTTCACTTAGCATTATGTTCTCCAGTTCTATCCATGCTGCTGTAAATGCTAAGAACTCCTTCCTTTTTACAGCAGCATAGTATTCCATTGTGTAGATGTACCACAGTTTTCTAATCCATTCATCTGCTGATGGGAACTTAGGCTGTTTCCAAATTTTAGCTATGGTAAATTGTGCTGCTATGAACATAGGGATGCATATGTCCTTTCTGATTGTTGTTTCTGGTTTCTTAGGATATATGCCCAGAAGTGGGATCACAGGGTCAAAAGGGAGATCCATGTTTAATTTTTTGAGGAAACTCCATACTGTTCTCCACAGTGGCTGCACCAGTCTGCATTCCCACCAGCAGTGCACTAGTGTTCCTTTTTCTCTGCATCCTCTCCAGCACTTGTCGTTTGTTGATTTGTTGATGATAGCCATTCTTACAGGTGTGAGATGGTACCTCATTGTTGTTTTGATTTGCATCTCTCAGATGATTAGTGACTTTGATCATGTTTTCATATGTCTCTTTGCTTTCTGAATGTCCTCTTTTGAAAAGTGTCTATTTAGGTCCTTTACCCATTTTTTGATTGGATTGTTTGTCTTCTTTTTGTTAACTTGTATGAGTTTCCTATAAATGCTGGAGATTAAACCTTTATCAGTGATAATATTGGCAAATATGTTCTCATAGGCCTATGTTCTTTAAGGAGAGTGACTTTGTAGCTTCCTGGTACAGCTGCCCAAATGACATGCCTATACTGCTTGGCCTTCCCTTTGCTTCGTTCCTATTATTATTATTAACTAGCTAATCACAATGGTATCACCTCCGCCCACCTCTCTCCTCTCCATGAAGGAAGTCCATTAGCAGTTGGAGAAAAGCAAGCTTACACACAGAAATGCCATGCTGAGAGGTAGAGATAGGAAAACCCTGATGAGTGTCAAAGTCAACCTCTCTTCTCTATTGTTAAAGCAATTAAATATATTCCTCCAAAGTTTTGGAAACATAAGACCCTTCGGGGTGTGGGACTGTGGAATAGTTTATAACATACGCATTGGGTTCCATTTTCCTACGAATATTGTACAAGATTATTGACAGAGTATCAGAAGGATTTGAGTAGATGATGTGTTAAGAGAGATCACTGATCTTTAACTTTGTTTTACATTATTAAGTTTAGATTCAACAATAATACCAGGTGGGGCAAAAGTAGGTTTATAGTTCATATGGAAAATAATACAGTAATTAAGAAATAACAATATAAGAAGAAACTGTATTTGCATCATCACAACTGTGCTCACAACTCCCAAAACATTACAATTTTTGTTCATTCTTACACAGAAGAGAATGACTGAGGACTAGCCACTAGCTATGCCACTCACTGAAGGTCACAGTAGGTGCATTTTAAGGAACATGTTTCCAGGTCACTAGAGAAAGGAATAGAGAGCATAAGGGTCTTAAAGCATCATTGCTTCAAAAGTGACAAATTCTGCTTCTGTTCACTGACCTTGACCAGAAATAATCACATGGCTCTACCTAACTGCAATAGAGTTAAGACACATGGAAGAACACCTTGATTTTCAGGAATCAGTAATATATTTAACTGAAATCTAAGCAAATGTTGTCCAAGTCTTAAATAAAAAGACTTTTTTCTTTTTGGAGAATTTAAGGCTCAAATGATATTCTATCCCTAGACAAACATGAATATCATGAAAAATAATTTTGCTTTTAAGTACTTCAAAGGTATTATGCAATTATGTAATCAGCATAGTAAATTTAATTGTATAATTAGCGCAATATTTAATTATATAATTAGCATAATAGAATAATTGTGAAATTAGTTCAATACATCGGTGGAAATTACTACCATATCAGAAAGTGTCTTATGCTTGCATTCTTTTTCCTGGAGTATAAAGTATTTCCGAGTTTTTCCCCAGGCACATAAAATCACTTCTCTATCATTCTCATAAATGTTGTGTAAAAATATGGTCACTGCTTTGGATATGTCAAAGAGGAAATTAAAGAAGTTGATTATGACAAGGTCATGAGTAGTTGGAGGACATTTGCAGTAAATGTATGCGATAATTCTTCATTATTTAATATAGATGTTATGTTAAGATATTATAATAGTTTATATATCATACTATCATTTATATATAATTTTATTACTTATTTGAAATTTAATACTTTAGGGTTCAAAATTTAAATATCTAATATCTATGGCTTTATTAATAAGTGGAAAAACTGAGATCAATCCTTCCTGACCTTACAGATTTAAAAATTGGAGGAAGAAATATAAAGCAATATTATAGAAATCTGACAATGTTACATCACAACATTTAATAAAAATCAGCACAATAACAAAATCCTTTCATATAAAATTACATTGCTGGCTGTCAATAGGAAGGAATATAATAGATTATGTATTAGTTTGGTTAACACATTATTTTAGCTTCATATAGTTTATTTATTTTTATGGAAAATAACCATGTTACAAGTGATTACTAATCCATAAAAAAATAAAATTTATTAGCTACTTAATTTACAATTTTTATTTTTTATTCTTTCTTCTGTCTCTGCAAAATGGGTGAAATAAAAGGATTTTTCATATACAATATAGAAAATACAAATTTACTTTTGAAAATACTAAAATTAGTAATAATGATTACAGGTAACTGAAGGATTTGGGGTTTTAAATGAAGACTTCTATTCTTATGCGTAGGCTTTCTAGAAGCTTCCCTGACCTGTCACGGTTATTTTAAAGGAGAACACAAAGCACAACCGAAAGGTACCGATGTAATGTCATTTAATGGACACATGCAGGTATATGGCAGAGTGAGCAGTGACCCTCTTACTCTCGGACAGTGCTGCTCACAAACATACATGAGCATTCTGCATTTCATAAGTATTGCATGAAACCTTTACCTCCACATTCACCTTTTTTAAGTGGAATGGAATCTTTGCTAGGCATCTACATATTCAGTCAGCTAATTTCATTCACAGTGCCACTGTTATTTACTGGAACTGCCCACAGAAAAGAAAATCTATTGCATTTATCTGAGGGGGAAAAAGCATAATCGGTATTCAGAAATATTAATTATGCTGATATTAATGATTTTATCTATAGAAAATCATAGAGTTGATTAAATGTTAATACCCAGAAATTATTTTTGAATGAAGTATTAGCTAAAGCCAAGCAATGATGTAAATGTATCTAAAGAAATACAGATAAATGCAAAATTGGTTACCAG
Organism: Murina feae; assembly: GCA_004026665.1. Taxonomy (NCBI): domain Eukaryota; kingdom Metazoa; phylum Chordata; class Mammalia; order Chiroptera; family Vespertilionidae; genus Murina; species Murina feae. Next base: position 14,311 of record PVJC01019238.1, read on the forward strand.
CTATTTCAGATTTTCAGCTATCCTATATAATAAAAGCCTAATATGCTGAGTGTCAGGCGAACAGTTGGCTGTTCAACCAATCAAAGCATAATATGCTAAGGCTGTCCAACCGCTCGCTATGACATGCACTGACCGCTAAGGGGAAGACAGCTGACCGGTCCTTTCAGTCACTGTGGTGTGCACTGACCACCAGGGGGCAGATGCTCTGACTGGTAGGTTAGCTTACTCCTGGAGTCCAGCCCATCAGGACTGAATGAGACAGACTGGACATGCCCTGGAGCCTTCATGTGGTCCCTCCCCAGCTGGCCAACCTCTCAATCCCTCCCTGGCCCCAGTCATGCACTGGCGTGATCTCTCAGCCTGGCCAGTGCCCACTTGCAATCTGGGACCTCCTGGGGGATGTCGGAGAGCCAGTTTCAGCCCAATCCCCCAGGCCAGGCTGAGGGACCCCACTGGTGCACAAATTTGTGCACTGGGCTTCTAGTATCTATATAAACATATGTTAAAGTGTATATTCGTGTGCTGAAATGACTAATATTGACTAAAATGACTATTATAGTGCAATTCATTTTGACTTTTCAAAAGTAATGTTATTCTTTAGAATAAATTCTGAGCATATTCTAGACCAGAAAGGCAGTTTTTATTGAATAAATATTTACTTTTGACTATGATGTTAAAAAATATCTTAAATCCTCTGACAGGATTATTTAGTCTGAAAGTCTCCTTCTTTCTTTCCTTTCTTCTTTCTTTTCCCCTCCCTTCTCTCTTTTCATCCCTTCTTCTCCCTGTCTTCTTACTTTTCTTCCTACTTTCTTTCCTGTAGTCAATAGTTCATTATTCCAAGCTGTATTATGCTTTCGTTATATACCAAGGACTAAACACTTAGGAGGACAGAGATGAAAATAAAACAATTGTAAGAAACTATTAAAATGTGTATCTGTAACAGAAAGTCGCTTCTTGGTTTTGGGTAGCAATGTTGCTTGATTTGCCTGTCTCCTGGATGATTTTGCTTTGGATAATTCATCAAATTGAATTACAAGACAACGTAAGTTCAACTACCTTCTAATAGTTTGCAACCTAGGGCTACAGGGATTGATACTGCGAATTTGTTTCATTTGTGGAGGTTTTTGTGCATATATGCATCCATTTCTGTTAATTACATACCTAGTCATAAAATTACTGGTTCATAGGTATGTTTGTGTTCAACTTTGGTAGACACTGCCAAATGATAGTACCAAGCAGATACACTAATTTATACCCTCAGTCGTTGAACTATTCAATTCAATACCTTTTTATCTCTACTGTCTATTTTTTAGATAAAAGTGGTTATATTAAATTCTACAGCATGCAATATTTTGACTGTAGCTGCATTTATATAGCATGTATTGCAGGTGTTTATCCTGAATATATCAATAGTACATTCCTATATATAAACATACTAGGGGCCCGGTGCACAAAGATTTGTGCACTCGGAGAGGGGAGGAGGGGGTCCCTCATCCTGGCCTGTGCCCTCTCACAGTCTGGGACCCCTGGGGGGGGATGTCCACCTGCTGGCATGTATGGCCAGTCTGGGTGAGGGGCTGAGGGCTGTTTTCAGGCTGGCCACAGCCCTCTCAGGGTTCGTGCACTGGGGGGTGGGATGGCTGGTGAGTGCAGGCGTGGACGTTTCCAGCCCGGTGGCCTATCATTGCACATACCTGGTGGGCCTCCACCACTGAGGGGACACACCTGGTGCAGAGCTGGGTGGCAGGCCAGGGGGTGGACGCTGGTGCATGGTCCCTTGGGGGGGGGCCATACTGCTAAGCAGACACACAGGGATGGATCCAGGCACACGCTCACACACGCCCCATGGAGGCCCCCAGGGTGGAGGCAGGTGGCTGGACCTGTGGCAGAGGCTCTGCGCGGGGGCAGAGGATGCTCGGGCATGACCCCGAGGGGGTACCCACCTCAAGCCCCTGCCACTGAGCCTCTGCCCAATTGCTCTATTCCCAGGCCTCGCAGGGCTGGGCTAGGCTGCCAGCTCCCAGCCTTGTGGCTGCTCACCGCTGTCTGGAACCACCGTGGGCACGATTGCTCTATTGCCAGCCCCAGCCGAGGGCCGGACCGGCTCCCACCCAAGGCCACCCAGAACCAACCACTGGCATGATCGCTCTATTCCCAGGCCCAGGCTGCAGGGCCGGGGCCTGGGCAGCCAGCTCCCGGCCCTGCTGCCAACCGCCACTGCCCTGAATTGACTTCCAGGGCACACACAGGCGGAGGCATTTCTCTATTGCCAGCCCCGGCCGCAGAACCGAGGGCCTGGGAGGCCGCCCGGCCCTGCAGCCCCCGCCACTGTCCGGAACCGACTGCCGGAGCACGCAAGGGTGGAGGCCAAGCCTCCGCCCTTGAATGCACCTGTGCAATTGCTCCATTGCCAGCCCGGGCCTCCGCCATCTTGGCTGGGCTAATTTGCATACCATTGTTCCAATTGGCTGTTGGGGTTCCCGAAGAAACGGTTAATTTCACTATTTCGCTTTTATTAGTTTAGATATGCTATTCGTTTTATAAACATAGCATGATATTATGGTTACCCATTCACCAGTCAACGCAGATTGGGGCTATTTACAGATTGGGGCATATTTTAGATTATAAATTAAAATGCTATAAGTATTCAAATACAAACTTACTTTTATATATTTATATATGTTTGTTCTCTTAGGTAGTAAATATCTAGGAGTTTAGATTTCTGATTCCTAAAGCGAGTAAATGATTAACTTTATAAGAAACTGCCAAATGATTAGCTAAGGAAGCTATATCATTTTTCATTCCCAACCAGCAATAACTCAGAGTTCAATTCTTTGCATTCTGCCAAAACACTGCATTCCTAGTGATTTTAATATTGTGTGTTCTAATCAACTTATAGTAGTATCTTATTGTTGCTTTAGTTGAATTTTTCTAATGACAAATGACATTAAGCAACTTCTCATATATTTATGTGCATCTGTATAAATTATTTGATAGAATATCTCTTCAGATCTATTGTCAATTTTTAGTTTATATGTATTGTTCCATTTGAAGAGTTATTGAAATATTTAGACAAAAGTGTGTGATTAACAAATATTTTTTCTATCTGATGGCTTTTCTTTAATTCTCTTAGCAATCAGTTTCACAAAGCAAAGGTTTTAAATTTTGATGTGCCCAGTTTATCTTCTCAACACCTAAGGTCACATATATTTTCTGCCAGGTGTTCTTCAAGATGCCCTATAATTTACATTTTACATTTAAGTCTACAATCAATTTTGAGTTCATTTTTGTATAAAGCGTGAGGTACCTGTCATGGGTCATTATTTTGGCATATGGAAATCCAGCATTCCAAGAACATCTGTTGCAAAGAATCAGTGTCTCAGTGCATTGCCTTTGCAACTTTGTGAAAAACCAATTGACATTTTTGGGTGGATGGGTGGGTTTATTTCTGGCTTCTGCACTCTGCCCCCTTGATCTGTCTCTCCTTTTATGAGAACCATATTTCCTTGATCCTTAGTTACTATAGTGGGCAGTTTGAGCCCTCAGACGTTGGTTTTCTTTTTCGGAGTTGTCTTGGCTATTTTAACATCTTTGCTTTTCCTTATAACTTTTAAAATCAGATCATCAATATCTATTTAAAAAAAACTTACTGTTATATCAATGAAGATTTCAGTCAATCTATAAATTAAAGAGCAGAGAAATGACATCTTAAAATTCTGTCTTCCAATCTGTGAATACTGTTTTTAGTTCTTTACTTTATCTTCTTTAATACATTGTATTAATGTTTTGAAGTTTTCAACATACAGATATTGTACATGTATTTTTTATTTATTAAAATATTTCATTTTAAAAATGCTATTATGAAGAGTAATTGTTCTTTTAATTTTTAGAAATCCATATGTCTTAACTTTTTGTTAAAGTGTGTGGTGGTACTTTTTAAATTTTCTTTATTGATTAAGGTATTCCTTATATGTCCTTATTCCCAACCGTGCCCTCACCCGCCTGGTGTCTGTGTCCGTTAATCATACCCATATGCATGCATACACCTCTTTTAGTGGCTTTCTGTCCCTCCCCTCCATCCTCACTTTCCTTCCCTCTGCAGCCTGTCTGTCTCTGGATCTGTTTTTGTTCATCTGGCCAGCAGTTAGTTTGCGTTGGCAACCCCTTCATGTTCTTCTGGGTAGTTTAAACATTTTTAGAGATTGAGTCTAGAATATACTTTATTTTAAGGCAAGTTTTGTTCATCACTTAAGATGTGACTTTTCTGTGATTTTTACTTAACCCCCAGGTATTCTGAAATTCTATTACTCTGGCTGAACAGAACTTGAACTGCTCCTAGCTCTGGGTAAACTCTTATGTTGTAGCTTAAACATCTCAAGAACCAGTTATATTTCACTATCCTTTAGCCATTGTTTTGCCTTTTTTGTGAGATTTATACAGGGTGGAATAAAAGAAGGTTTACAGTTGTAAGTACATGAAATAGTATTTATTCTTATATTATTATTTATTAATTACAATATTATTTTTCACATATACAACTTTAAGCTTACTTTTGCCACACCCTGTGTGTGTGTGTGTGTGTATAATCATGTTGTTTACCCACATCTTCAGGAAAAAATCACTTCTACTGTCATGGTAAACAACCTGCTTCCCTATTCATAGTGGTCTGGCCCTCTAGCAACTTCAGCGTGAAATTATAGCTAATTTGCCTAGAAACATCGGGTGGTCATAATAATCTGGCCACTCAGTGTATGTAATAGTTTTTTAATAGTTCCTAGGGGGTGGGTGGGCAATGGGGAATAAGAACACATATGTAATACCTTAATAAATAAATAAAAAATAAAAATAAATAGAAATAGTTCCTAGGATGAAAATTCCCTCTTATCTTTTATAAATGATTATATTTACAGTCTCTTTAAATATTTATGCTGAAAAATATACTGCATATAGTTAATGACAGCTTTCTTTCCTTCAATTAATTGTACATTTGTTTACAATATCATCTAGTTATAATTTTTCAAATCTTTTCCCTTCTCAGAAACACAACTTATATTAAAAATCACTATAACTTTTTTTCACTTACTCGATTGTTATTATTTTCTCTGATTAGCTTTCCTGTTGTATTTGCTTTCTCTAGCCTAAAAGCAAGTTCTTGTTTATAGTCAGAGGCACGTCATTCCAAGCAGTTTATCAACATTTCCAAAAATCAATATCACTACCTTATTGCCACTGTGATACACATTTCATTTTAGAAGGCATCATAATAGAAATGGAACGTTTATTTCATGTAGTAGGCTGGTGGCAATTGATTCTTTATAACTGTTTTGAGCTCTGTGTGAAGCAGGGGATTTCCCAGGGGTGAGGACGATGGAACCCCTAGCGCTAGGACGCTTGTATGCACGACTCCGGAGACAGGTTCTGTGATGCAGATCTAATTTTATTGAGGAAGTACAACAGTATTTATAGGTGGAGGTGGCCAATCATAGAATGCCAGGTCTCCTTAGGGAGCCAATAAGCGTAAAGGTCAGGGTATTGTGTACGTGGCTTTAGGAGGGGCTCAGGCGGGCGTTGCCATCTTTCTGGTTTGCTGGAAAGATCTGATTTGCTAGAGTGTACTCACAGCATTGCGTCAGCCACTGCACCGAGATAAACCTCCTGTGCTCTACCTACATCTCTCCCTTCCTTTTGTTATTAGCGCCTTTTGGATGTGTATAATCATGACCTGTTGTGCCTTTATTCGGGCTATCATGGTGAACGTACAGCGGAAGAGGAAGAATGCTATTAGGAATATACCTGCTAAGGTAGCCCAAATGAATAGGTTAGCAGGGTTTAGCCAAGTGAGGTGGCTGAAACCCAAAGTAAGATACATTTTTGTGGTGGTGCAATCAAAAGAGCTCTCATTGCTTATGAGAAAAAGGAAAGGGAGCCTGAAGCAGGGATGAAAGAAATGCTGGGTGGACTTACTGGTCTGTTTAGTAACATTGTCCTCCCAGCTGCCCTCTGAGGTGTTAAGAGTAGTTGACCATTTTAACACCTGGTGGTTGAAAGGATTGCAGAATAAGGTTCCATTCCAAGAAACCTCATTGTGCCCGGCCCTATCGCACGGGAGCTCCACTGAACAGTTAAAGGCTCGGGCGACAGGGAATTGGAGACTATTGGTACCCACAGGCATTAAGACCCCAGGGTGTGGCACCATGGTCCATAGAATCTATCCATGTGCTCCTGTACTGTTGGCAGTGATGATAGCACACATTAATAAGAACAGAGTCCCTGCTGAAGGATTCTCCTCTGGTGCCATTCATGCCGCCTGCTCCTGTAGTGCCTTAATATCGCCCCACATTATAGGGTGAGCCCTTCTGCCTCGGGGATGTCTCCTCCGACGGTGCCATGTCTCCTCTTCAAGTGAGAGGTCCTTCATCTCCGACACTGGTGGTGTGACCAGCTTCTGACTCATCTCTTAAGGTGTGTGGCTTGACATCTCTCGCTGGTATCCAGAGGGGGTGTCTCTCACCTTCTAGGAAGATACAAGCAAAACCTCTCCTCTGGGTTAATAGTGGATCGGGGCCTTTCTATATTCCTGAAAGAGGATCCTACCATTGGACCAGGGGAAGGGGTGTTGGAAGATTCCGAAGACCTCCCCAGTGCTTGTATATTGGAGGGAGACCATGATTATCAAAATGAAAAAAGTTTAATGTGGTTAAAGCCTGTGTTAGTATAGTATGTGGGTTACTTCCCATTATCCCCCCTTTCTCTTTTTGTATTTGGATTTTAAGCTCTCTGTGTAATCTTTCAATGATGACTTGTCCTTGTGGGTTATATGGTATTCTAGTGGTGTGTTTGATGTTATATGAGTTTAGAAAGCAATGAAATTGGGAGCTTGTATAACATGGCCCGTTGTCAGTCTTTACTTCCCACGGGAATCCTAATGAGAGGAAAGCAGCTTGGAAAGTGGCTATACTATGCCTGATTCTCTCTCCCATTTGTGCTTGGGCAAAAGTGGTTCCTGAATATGTGTCTATGATGGTATGGATGTATTTCAGCCTGACGAAGGCTGGGACGTGTGTGACATCAGCCTGCCATATGGAATTTGGCTGAAGCCCTCTTGGATTAGCACCACTTGTTGGGAGAGGACCTAAAGGTAGTAGGGGGCCGCAAGTTTTGCAGGCTCATATTAGGTGCTTACATTGGCTAAAGGGAGGTGTGGAAAAAGCTTGTGTAGGGAGGAGGCTGACATATGAAATTTAGAATGTAAGAGTTTAGCTTCCTCTAGAGGTTGTATAGAGAGAACTAAGCGATCTGCTTCCTTATTACCTAGTGCTAAGGGACCTGGTAACCCTGTGAGAGATCGAAGATGTTGAATGTACCAGGGAAGCTTACGGTTTTCTAAGATTTCTTTAAGTTGGGTTAAGGCCTTATCGAGGGCAGTTTGCTTAGTTCTGAGGGTAGAGAAGCCTATAGCTTTCGCAGTGTGGATTGCATAAGCACTATCAGAAAAGATACTAACTGGATTGTCCTGACAATATAGAAGTGCGTGTATCACCGCACGTAACTCCCCAACTTGTACTGAGCCTGAGTACTGGTATTTTAGGTAGGTTCGTGTATCTTGTGGCCGTCCGTCTTAATGACCACTGCACAATAGTGCTTTCCAGCATCTGTAAAGGTGCATGGAGCCCTAAGTATCGGCTTGCTACTTGGACAAACTAGTCCTAATGTGTGTAATGGAACCTTTTGTAGAGAATGTAATATCCGGTGATTAGGAAGATGGTTATCAACCTGTCCAGGGAAATGTAATAATAGTAACTGGGTTTCTAAGTCAGTAGTGAGTAATTGGGTAAGTTGCTCCTTAGTATAAGGAAGTATGAGTAGATCTGGTTCTTTACCGTATAGGGTAAGAGACGTCTGTCTGAGCTTACATCCTATTGTAGCATAAGCAGTTGTTGGAGAGGTGATTTTTGGATGTTGGCTGTATGCTAAATGTACCCAATAAAGGGGACCTTCTTGGAAAAGAACTCCAGTGGGTGTACCAATGGTGGCTAACATGATCGCTTGGATTGGCTTAGTTAAATCAATTCTATGTAATTCTAACTCTCTTAAAGCTTGATTAATATTGTTTAATACTTCCTTTGCTTTGAGGGAGATAGTCCTAGTACTAAGTGGGTTGGGATCTCCCTCTAGGAGTTGGAATAGGGGGTTTAGGGCCCCTGTTGATATAAATAGATGTTTCTAACCCAATTAATCTGGCCACAGAGCTCTTGTAATTCGTGTAAGGTGAATGAGTCCGGGATGGCTAGTTGAGGAGCTATAGGGGTTAATTGTTCATGGATTTTATATCCTAGGAAAGAGTACGGTGGGTGGTGTTGACTTTCTCAGGAGCAAATTTAAGGCCTAAAGCCTGTAGATTTGTTATTAATGTGTTATAGCATGCATCTAGCCAAAGAGGGTCTCTATGAGCTAGGAGTATGTCATCCATGTATTGAGTAACAAATCATTGTTTAGCAAGGGGTTTAGTGCGACTCCAACATATGCCTGACATATAGTGGGACTGTTCTTTATTTCCTGGGGGAGTACCTTCCAGTGGTACCGTTCTGCTGGGAGCTGGTGATTGGTAAAAGGAACAGAAAAGGCAAAATAAGGCCTATCCTCAGGGTGTAATGGAATGGAAAAGAAGCAATCTTTTATATCGATTATTTTTATGTGTGACCTTCTGGCTATTACGGATGGATGTGGAAGTCCTGGTTGGAGGGGTCTTAGCTTCTGCATATGTTTGTTAATTGCTCTAAGGTCTTAGAGAAATCGTCATTTAGTTCTGTCCCGTTTTTGAATGACAAAGACATGGGTGTTATGGGGACTAAGGAAAGGCTCTATATGCCCCTGCTGTAGTTGTTCTTGTACTAGGTCTTGTAAAGCTGTTAATTTTTCTCTGGGTAATGGCCACTGTTCTACCCAGATAGGCTCCTCCGTATCCCAGATTAACTTAATTGGAGGGGGAGGGTGTAGAACAGTGGCCCCTAGTATTGGGGGGGCTGCCCCGCGGAGATAGTAGCTTTGACAGCCTCTAGTATATCTCGCCCTCATAGGGTGTGGGGGATATTCGGCATAAATAATGGGCAGAAAAATCCACCATTGCCCTCCGGATCTAGCCAATGGAGGTCTCTTGCTGCCTGTGAAGTCATTTTGTATCCACTTACTCCTTGAACTAAAGGGCCGGAAGCAAGCAGCCATTTGAGATCCTTCTTCTCCTCCTGTATTGTGGAGATGTTGGCCCCTGTATCTATTAATCCCTCTATTTTCCTCCCTTCTACAGTAAGCATTAGGAATGCCTTATTTTGTTAATGGAAGAGTCCAATAGATTCCTTGTGTGGATTGCTCTCTTACTTGTGGGGCTGAGAGCTGCCCCCCTTCTCGTTTAAAGGCGGTAGAGTATTGTTCTCCTTATCTTTATTGGAACGGCAGTCTTGTCGCCAATGAAAGCCCTTTCTACCAAGGGCACATGGAGGGAGGTTGTTTTTTTTTTCCCCTCTCCCTGTTTTTTTTTTTTTTTTTTTTTCTATTGGTGCATTCTTTGGCGAAGTGGCCACACCCCCTACATTCAAAGCACGCCCCCTTTTGGGCCTCTGATCGTACTCCTAGATTCACATGTTCTGAGAGCGCAGGGGTTAAAGCCTCAGATTTGCTGCCAACATCATGACATGCAAGGACCCAATCACCAATATTACTGGACTTTACTGGTGCTATGGCCTGTCTACACTCTGCATTAGCCCCTTCCCATGCTAATTCTGGAGTGAGGGCATCAGCTGCCTGAGAATGAGTAACCTTTCGGTCAACAGCCTCCTGTACTCTGTGTAAAAACTCTGAGAAGCCTTCATTCAACCCTTGGACTAATTTGAACAATTGGGCCGGCTTCCCTTTGGGATTAATTTGGTTGAACACATGCATAGCACAGAGGCGGACCTGGTCAAAATACCTAGGCTGGCCCTGGGCTTGAGCAGCTGGGGAGGCGTATTGATTTTCCCCTTGAAGTGCCTCCACCTCTGCCTTTAAGTTAGGTGTATTATCATTCCCGGAAGCACGGTTGCGGTCCGCGAGAAGCTTAGCCTGCTCATAATACAGCGCTTTCTAGCCAAACATTTCCAATCATAGGGACAATTGAGATTAATGCTAAAATTGTCTAATAGTTGTTGAGTATATGGGGCTGAGAGACCATCTTCCTGTACTGCTTTCCTAATGGCTAATAGCTCCTTTTGGTTAGGCAGAAGCCAGGCTTGTAGTTGAGCAGCTGTGGGGTTGATGTTTACTGGGAAGGCTTGAGGGGGTGCCTGGGAGAAAGTCTCATGAGAAGCCTCAAGACCTAAAGAAAATCTTGCGGCATCTCTCTGCTGGCATTGAGCCTTATATAATTTCGTCCAGGGGCTATCATCAGTGTCTTTCAGTGTTGGTTGAGTACTTGTGGGCTTATTTGTTGTAGAAACTGGAGGTGGAACCATCTTCCCTTCCCCCAAAGGCGCGGACTCGGCAGTAGACTGTTTGGTTTCATTTTTGTTTGAATGTTCTTTAACAAACAAGTCCCACGGATTAGGGGGGGCAGAGGGCTCTGGAGGGGAGTATAGGGGAAGGGGACCTTCCTCCACTGAGGCCACAAGGGCCTCAGGTATTGGCAGAGATGGTTCAGGGGGGACTCCAGAGAGACATGCAAGGAGCGCCAAAATGGCAGGTGTTAGAGGAAGCGGAAATATTTTTCCTTCATAAACTTCGGCAGACCTTACATGCTTGAGTACTTTCTCCCAGGTGCCTGGGTCCCATACAGGGGCTTCTGACAACCAGGGATTAAGGTGTAAGAGGCACTCCCACAGCATCTGAAGTTCCTTTTCTGATACTTTAACTTGGCTACTCTGCAAAAGGGCCTGGAGAGCTCGTGCCTGAGAGGCGCCTGTGGCGGGGGGAACATTACCCATGTTGCAGAGGGTTACTCACCCGGTCTGACGTTCTAGGGGTCCCTGTTCTGGGCGCCAGATGAAGCAAGGGATTTCCCAGGGGTGAGGATGACGGAGCCCCTAGCACTAGGATGCTTGCATGCATGACTCCGGAGACCAGGTTCTGTGATGCAGATCTAATTTTATTGGGGAAGTACAGCAGTATTTATAGGTGGAGGTGGCCAATCATAGAATGCCAGGTCTTCTTAGGGAGCCAATAAGCATAAAGGTCAGGGTACTGTTTACATGGCTTTAGGAGGGGCTCAGGCGGGTGTTGCCATCTTTCTGGTTTGCCAGAAAGATCTGATTTGCTAGAGTGTGCTCACAGCATTGCATCAGCCACTGCACCGAGATAAACCTCCTGTGCTCTACCTACATCTGTGTTAAAAAAATAAAAATAAAAAAGATTTCTGATGCCTATAGGAACTAATGGACAGAGTGCCAGGATGCCAGGATGTTTTGGCAATGTCTGTCGTGACTGTGACAGTCAGAGTGGTTACATGTTTGCTAGTCATATTTTAAGTGAGAAATACCTGTTTGATAACTTATAAATCTTCTTGATAATAAGTTCTTTCTAATAACTGAACTGTTCAATATGGTAGCCACTAAACATATGTGACTACTTAGGTTTAAATTTAAATTAGTTAATATTAAATGAAATTTAAAATCCAGTTTCTGAGTTTCACCAACCACAATTTAAGTGCTTAATAGCCACAGGGAGCTGGTAGCAGCTTATCAGTCAGTATGTGTGTGAGTGTGTGTGTGTATTACTTTTTTTGTGGAAAAAAAGTTTTATCACCTCTTAAAAAGAGTTAATTTACACCTGAGTTTGATTGATCTATATTTGGCTCTTCAGTTTAAAATAAAATGCTGAGGCACAAACTTCTTGAGGGCATAAATGCAACATATCTGATTGATTATCTATTTACAATTATCATTATTTTATTGTCTCTTACCATGTGATGTGATTTATAGACTTCTCTACCTTTCATAGATTTTGACTAACATTGTGGAAATTCATTAGATGTTCCTGAAGAGGAAATTGCTAACAGCCTTTTTGTCAAAATGATAATGCCCTCATTAGCTTAAATACTAGCTCTGTTCCATCAGCTACAGAGGAAACTGCCTTTGTGTGTGAACGTAGCTATTCAAAGGACATGATTGGGAAGTTTTTTATTATATCTGAATATCATTTTGGACAATGAACTTCTCAATGAAGAGCTCTAGGGTATAATAAAAACCAATCTGACAAAGAGAGTTTTAAAAGAGTTATGAATTGATAATACAGTCAATAAAGAAAGACACTACATCACAGAAATGCAGTTGCTAGGGTGAACATTATCCACATAATTTACTTTTTAAAATAATGTTAAATATTTAAATTTTAATGTATCCCTTTTGTTATATGGTATTTCACAACTACTTCTTATGCTAGCTTCTGGATAATCTTTTGTAAAAAGCCAGAAAATAGCAATGCATTTAAGTTCTAATATTTTTCTCTCTGGGTTGCTTCATCCTCATGATATGTGAAAAATTCACTTTTAGCTCACCCAGATTCAATTTAAGTAAATTATCTTGAGGATATTCAGTACTACTTTTTTACACCTAAGAAATGAAAAAAAAAATGAGAAAAAAATCCTAGGCCTGATAACACTTGCTCTTCCAGTTAAGGGTACTTGATCTGTTTCATTTGGATTAACCACTCAAGAGCTTAGAAATTTATCCAGTTATTTACTGCAAAATATTGTTGGCATTTTCCCTGCCAATTTTCTACTCACAGTTATTTCATTGGCAATGATTAATTTATTTCTAAAAGTTATTAAAATGTATTGATGAAGTAGACACTGTATAATTCTTATGCCCTTTCATTGGAATAGAATAATATATGTATTGTATTATAATATATAGAAATAGAAAAGAGAACTTTTTCATGGAATATGGTCAGGAGTGAAAATAGAAATACTTTTGGAATTGAGCTTCCAATCAAGATTTTTGATATAATAGTTTGTTGTTTCATATACCCACAATATGCTGTCTTGAAGCAAAGTCAACTGATTAGTAAGTTACTGCAAAAAGGAATGTGAACTAATAGAGTTTAAAGGAACTTTTATTCTTTTGTCCAAATCCTATATTGTCCTTAATATCTAGAAATGGCTTATCATTTTTCCTTCAAAAATAGACATTTATTATGTTTGATTGCTCTGCACTTGACCTTCTCCTGCTCTGCTTTCTATTACGGATGGCATTCCCTTCTCCACTACATTTCTGTTTGCTGGATAGATCTGGCCAATAGAAGGCATTTATCGAAGATAAAAGAGCAAAGGGAGAGAAAAATAACCAGGTCCTCGGTTCTGATTTCTACTCACTGTGGCTTTTTAGGCCATGATCACAGCCATTCATGCCAGGGCCCAGGCCTTCTTATATGGCCCTGCTTTTGTGTCTAGTAACTTCTGCGTCTCCTTCTTTAAGGATGGTAGGTGCTTCCTGCCATTGCTCATCTCTGGGTTCCCTTTTAAATCCTTTCATCACATGAAACTTTTTCTTTGCATTAAATTCTCCAATCATGAAATACTTAGAATAATTTCTGTCTTCTTTCCTGAACTGCCTGCAGTACATTTGTTCACTATTTATAATGTGAGGGAATATATAATATTTAATTTAAATATAAGAAATGATATTTTTTAATTTTTGTCAACATTTATACTATCATTCACATAACAATGCTGTCTAAACAAGTTTTTTTAAATCACTTAACACATGGCAGACCAGTAGTTTTATTGCTAGATTTACTCTCTGGTCAGATAAGTTTCATTGAACGAGTACAAAAAACGTTTTACATAAACGTTAAAGGCACACTTTAAAATTAAATACTCATTGCATTTTGAAGTTATTTATTACGTTTTCTCACAAGCTAATATCTTTTTAAAATATGATACTTCGTAAAACACTAATATGAAGTGAGATTTCGCATGATTTGTCTGCAATGTGTTAAAACATATATAAATATATGTTTTCCCATTTATTTCTATGTAACTAAACATACTTCCTGAATCTTGATTTTATTTATGTAATACTAGGGGCCTGGTGCACAAAATTCATGCATGGCGGGTGTGGGGGCGGTCCCGCAGCCCGACCTGCACCCTCTCCAATATGGAGTTCTTGGGGACTCTCACAATCCAGGACCTCTGGTTCTTAACTGCTAACCTGCCTGCCTGCCCTAACCACTTGGCCTGCCTGCCTGCCTGATCCCCCTAACTGCTCTCCGCTGCCGGCCTGGTCACCCCTGTTAACTTTCTTTTTTAATCTTATCCCCTTCACACACAATTGTATTTGACTTCCTTATTGGCTTTTTCCTCTCACACAATTTTTCTCCTTTATGTAACACTTTTCCTACTGACACATCATTTATAAACTTTTCTTTCCTCCTTATTTCCTACTTCTGTTCCATCATCATTCTTCACATTTTTCTACTACCCTCCTTCCCTTCCCACATGCCTTCTTTCCTTTATCTTTACCCCTGCCCACCCTCCCCTTTTCATTCCCTCCCACCTTAATTTTTTTCTTCACTTCTTCCCTCTGACCTGCTTTGTTCCCTCCCGCATTCCTTCCTTCTTCCCATTCTCCTTTTAAGCTCTACCAGCTCCCCCTTTATAACTTTTCTTCCCTCCCTCTTTTTCTCTCATCCTACCTTTGCCATACATTCTTCTGTACTTACTGTCACTGTTTTAATACCTATCTATCTACCTGCCTGATTATCCACTATCATTTATCTTTTTTTCTTTTCTGACTTCTTTTAAAATCTGTCCCCAGTACACAACTATACTGGTTTTCATTATAGGCCCTACAGTTCACTCATACATCCTCTTTTTATAACTCTGTGGTCCACTGACTCTTTTATAAAGTTCTTCCCTCCATCCTGTTCCACCCCTCCCCCACCTGGTTACTTCCCCCCAAACTCTCCCTGGTTGCTGCCCCCTCCACCTGCCCCCTGCCCATCTCTCCATCTCCTGGCTCCTGCAGGTTCACCCCAGCTCTGACGGGAGACAGGGCCTCTCACAGGAGACCTCTGCCCCTGTGGCAGAGAAAATGGAGCCAGCAAGAGAGTGGGCCCAGGAGGCAGTGTGTGTGAGAGAGAGGGAGCAGCCCGCCTTCCCTCATTAAGCTTCCATGGTGAGTGGGCATTAACTCCCAGCTCAGGGCTCAGCCCCAGCCAGATGGCAGCTGCCCATGCAGCCCTGGCACTACAGCTGCAAAATAGGAGAACCTCCACCTCTGGACCATCCACCCCTCCATTCGGGGACACCAGTGGCACAGCTTCTATCTCCCCTGGATAGCAGTGCTGGTCCCATTCCTCAGCTTCCACCTGCAAAGCGCCCGATGGCCAGGGCACACACACCGCAAGCCTCCGGTGTGTGTGCCCTGGCCATCGGGCGTTTTGCAAGCCGCAGCCTCCAGGCTGGCTGGCTGGTCCCGCCCCTTCAACATGGGCTCACTCTTCCCACCCCAGCCAGGGGGTGGGGGGCAAATGGGAAGGGCTTACCAGCCAGCTTGCTCCTCCCACCCTGCGGCTGCGGCCTGGATCCCGAGGCAGAGGTCTTCCGTCTGCCCTGCTGGACCCCGGGATTGTGGCCTCTGCCATCTTGCCTGGGCTAATTTGCATACAGTTGCTCTGATTGGCTGGTGGGCGTGGCTCAGGCATCCCGAAGAAATGGTCAATTTTAATATTACGCTTTTATTAGATTAGATGTATACATGATATGAGTGTGTGTATATTTAGATATCAAAAGTATATGTATACTTTTAAACTTGAATCATAAGTTGTTTCTGGCTAATACCATTTAATAACTGGAGGCCTGGTACATGGATTTGTGTACATTGAAAGGAAATTAATTAGAAGATGGGCAGCAGAGCAAGATTGGGAAAGATGGGCCAGTCACACTCTGGAACCAACTTCCTGTAGTCCCACCCTGACTGGCCATACCTGGGACAGTGCTAGGGCTTGAAGGGCATTTGCAGAGAAAGTGAGGTCCCTCTGTCAGGTGGGGTCCCTTGGCCTGGCCTGTGGGGATCAGGCCAAACCAGCTCTCTGACATCCCCCAGTGGGTCCCAGATTGCAAGATGGCAGTTCTCTGGTCATGCACCCCAGAATTG
>PVJC01019239.1:0-30442 GCA_004026665.1 Murina feae
TATATATATATATATATTGATTTTTTTACAGAGAGGAAGAGGGAGGAATAGAGAGTTAGAAACATCGATGAGAGAGAAACATCGATCAGCTGCCTCCTGGGATGTGCCTGCAACCAAGGTACATGCCCTTGACTGGAATCGAACCTGGGACCTTTCAGTCCGCAGGCTGACACTGTATCCTCTGAGCCAAACCGGTTAGGGCTAAAGACACTTCTTAATATTTATTTTTAAAAAAATGACTTTAGCCCTGGTCAGTGTGACTCTGTTGGAATATTGTCCTGTACACCAAAAAGTGGTGCGTTCGATTCCTGGTAAGGGCACATGCCTAGATTGTGGGTGCTATCCCCAGTCAGGGCATATACAGGAGGCTACTGATCAATGTTTATCTCTCATATTGATGTTTCTTTCTCTCTCCTTCCTGTCTCTCTAAGAAAATAAGTAAAGCATGTCCTTGGTGTGGATTAAACATCTATATATGTATGTGTGTATGACTTTATCATTGTGCAACTTACCTTTTACTGCTTTACTTTATAGGGCTTTGTTTTTGATGATGTAGTAAATAGGTGATTTTGAAATAAAATTGCTAATGTTTCCATTTTTATCTGTCCTTAACACCTTGAGTGACTAATTTTCTTGCCTATAGCCTTAATGTAGGGAGAGAGAGCTCCAGTCCTTTTGGAGACTCAGCACTTGCTGATAGATCTGTCCAAATGGCAGTTGGCTATAAAGCAGTGATTTTCAGTGTCTTGTTGAAAAGAGCCTGCAGCCCTAACTGGTTTGGCTCAGTGGATAGAGCTTCGGCCTGCAGATTGAGGAGTCCCGGGTTTGATTCCGGTTAAGGTCATGTATCTTGATTGCGGGCACATCCCCAGTGGGAGGTGTGCGGGAGGCAGCTGACCGATGTTTCTCTCTCATTGATGTTTCCTAACTCTCTATCGCTCTCCCTTCCTCTCTGTAAAAAATCAATAAAATATATATTTTTAAAAATGTATTAAATAGAGCCTGCAATGGAATGAGGATACCCACCATGTCCCAATTCTCCCTTCTCCTCTTCCTTGGAACTAATCCTTTGATTTGTCCATAGATTTGCATATTATTGACATTATTATACAAATGAAATCATATAATATGTGGACTTTTATGCATTGCTTCTTTAACTTAGCGTAATATCTTCAAGGTTCATCTATGCTGTAGTATGTATCCAAAGTTTGTTCTTTTTATGTCTGAGTAAAATTCCATTGTATGGTATACCACATTTTATCTATCTAGTCATCTGTTGATGGGCACTTGGATTGTTTCCATCTTTTGGCAATTGTGAGTAATTCTGCAATGAGCATTGGCATACAAGTACTATTATAGGTGGAAATCCAATTTTCCCAGCACCATTTGTTGAGGGGACTATTCATTTCTAATGGAATGGACTTGGCCCTCTTGTCAAAATCAGTGGGCCACAGATATATTGGGGTTTGTTTCTGGACTTTCTATTTTATTCCATTGATCTATATGTCTACCTTCATACCAGTACCACACTGTTTTGATTATTCTAGGTTTCTAGTATATCTTCTTTTTGGTGGGGTAGCATTGCTTAATATGATTATATAGGTTTCAAGTGTAGATTTCTGTGATAACATGATCTGTGTATTGCATTGTGTCCCCACCACCTAAAGTCCGATCATCTTTTGTCACCATATCTTTGACCCCTTTTACTACTCCCTAACCTCTGGTAACCTGTGTCCATGAGTTTCATTTTTATATCCCACATATGAGTAAAATCATATGGTTCTTAGCTCTTTCTGACTGAACTTATTTTGCTTAGCATATTCTCAAGGTCCAACTATGTTGTCGCAAATGTCAGTATTTCATCTTTTCTTATGGCTGAGCAGTATTTCATAGTATATACCGTATATACCACATTTTCTTTATCTAGTCATCCATCAAAGGGTACTTTGGTTGTTTCCATGTCCTGACCACTGTGAATAGTGCTGTAATGAACATAGGGCTGCATATATCTTTGCAAATAAATGTTTTCAAGTTTTTCTAGCAGATGCACATATGTTAACTTCTTAATTTTTTGAGGAACTACCATATTGTTTTCCATAGTGGCTGTACCAATTTACATTACTACCAGCAGTGAGTGAGAGTTTCTTTTTCTTCACAACCTCTCCAACACTTGTTATTACTTATCTTGTTGGTAATAACCATTCTAATAGGTGTGAGGTGATATCTCGTTGTTTTGATTTGTATTTCCCTAGTCGCTAGTAAAGTTGAACATCTTTTCATATGTCTGTTGGCCATTTATATGTCATCTTGGGAGAAGAGTCTGTTCAAGTCCTCTGCCCAATTCTTAATTGGGTTATTTAATGTTGAGTTGTATGAGTTCTTAATATATTTTGGATTTTAACCACTTATTGGAGCTGTTGTTTGCAAATATCATCTCCCATTCATTTGGTTGCTTTTTTGTTTTGTTGGTGGTTTCTTTTGCCATGCAGGAGCTTTTTAGTTTGATACAGTCCCATTTATTTACTTTTGCCTTTACTTTTCTTGCCTTTGAGGTCAAATTCATAAAATATTCTCTAAAACCAAGTTCCATGGTCTAGTACCTATATTTTATTCTATGTAATTTATTGTTTCACATCTTATATTTAGGTCTTTGAGCCATGTTGAAGTTTGTACATGAGGACTAACTGTAGTCTAGTTTCACTCTTTTGCATGTGGCTTTCCAATATTCTCAGCACCACTTATTAAAGTGGCTTTCTTTTCTCCATCGTGTGTTTTTTGCTCCTTTGTTAAAAATTATTTGCCCATATGCACCTCATTTTATTTCTGGGCTCTCAATTCTATTCCCTTGGTTTTTGTGTCTGTTTTTCTTCCAATACCATGCTGTTTTGATTATCATTGCTCTGTAGTATACTTTGAAGTCAAATAGTGTGATACCCCTGGCTTTATCCTCCCCTCCCCCGCCCCAGGATTGTTGGGGTTATTTTGGGGTCTTTCATGGTTCTGCACAAATCTCATGATTTTTGTTCTAGTTCTTTAAAAAATGACTGGCATTTTGATGGGGATTGAATTAGATCTATGTATTGCTTTGTGTAATATGGACATTTTAACTATGTTGATTCTTCTAATCCATGAACACCGAATATCTTTCAGTTTCATTGCGTCTTTTTCAGTCTCTTTTATAGTGTTGTTAATAATATTAGGTCTCCCAACCCACAAAGTGTATCTTTTTACTATTTAGGTTTTTATTTTCTTTCAGCAATGTTTCAGAGTTTTCAATGTACAAATCTTACACTGTCTGGGTGAAATTTATTCCTAAGTATTTTATTCTTTTAGATACTATTGTACATGGAATAGTTTGCTGATGTTGTGTATAAAGACAACAGCTTTATGCATGTTGATCTTGTAACTGAAACTCTTAATTCATTTATAAACTAAGCTATAGTAGCTTTCTGGTAGATTCTTTGGAATTTTCTGTATATAAAATCATGTTACTGGTGAATGGTTTTGGTTCTTTTCTTCCAATTTGGATGTCATTTATATATTTTTCCTACCTAATTGCTCTGGCTAGAATTTCCAGTACAATGTTGAATACCTTGCACTTTCTGTTCTTAAAACAGAAATATGGCTATTATCATTTCAAGGATGGCAACATCTGAAGGAAAGTGCTTATGTGCGGTATATACAAGGTAATAACAAGGTTTACTTAAAGCAGTTTTTGCAGAACTTGTCAGAAGTCTTAAAACCTTTACAAAGTGGAGAATATCACCCGTTAAGTAAATACATATTTGCATTTTGTGTGTTTGGGGAGTGGTAGAGAGTGCTAGTGTAGTTTCTTTAAGATGTTTCCTAAAAGAGGCTAGGTTTCCAGGTTTTTATTGCCTTTTGTAGGAGTTGTGGAAATAATACTCAACTGGGAAAAAGGGCCCCATTGGAAGTTTCCTTGAGCCCGTGCAAATCTTGGTCATGTTAACATCTTTTAAGATTGTTACCTCACTTGCACCTGCTACTCAGAGTCTAATGTCCTGGTAAGAGAAAGAAAACTGAAAAATAGAATACTTTTCCACAAAAAAATTATAGGGGAACAGCTTTCTGTCTTTCACTGTCGAATATGATCTGAACTGTGGGTTTTCCTAAATGCCCTTATTATGTTGAAGACGTTCCTCTGTTTCTAGTTTTCTGAGTGTTGTATCCTGAAAAGGTGTTGGATTTTTTTTGACCTTTCTTTTCTGTATCAATTGAGATGATCACACAGGGTTTTCCTTTGTTATGTTAATGCTATATATAACATTGATTTATTTTCTTCTGATGAAGCATCTTTGCATTCTTGGGATAAATCCTATTTGAGCAATATAATCCTTTTGATGTTGGGATCAATTTGCTAATAGTTGTTGAGATTTTGTATCTGAATTTATAAGGATATTGGTCTGTAACTTTCTGTCTTTGTGATGTCTATCTGGCTTTGGTATTAGAATTACTTAGGAAGTCTTCCCTTCTATTTTTGGGGGAAGAGTTTGAGAAGGATTGATGTTGATTTCAACTTAAACGTTTCATAGAACTCACCAATGAAACCATCTGGTTCTTTACTTTCTTTGTAAGGCGTTTTTGAATACTGATTCAATCTCTTGTTATGATTTTCAGTTTCTTCTTGAATATTAGGTAATTTGTGTGGCTTTAAAATTTGTTCATTTTATTTGGTTATCTAATTTGTTGGTGTACAGTTGTTCATAATCTCTTATAATCTCTTTTTTATTTCTGTGAGATTGGTGGTAATGCCCCCAGTTTCACTTTAGTGATTTGTGTGTTCTCTCTTTCTTTTATCAGTCTAGCTAAAGATTTGTCAATTTTGTTTATCTTTTCAAAGAACTAATTTTTTTTTCAAAGAACATTTACCTCCACTCTGATTTTTATATTCTTCCTTTTTCTAGCATTGGGTTTAGTTTTTTTTCTTTTTCTTTTTCTAATTCCTCGAGTGCAGTTTATGTTATTGATTTGTGATCATTTTTTTTAATGTAGAAATTTACAGCTACAGATCTTCTTCTAAGCACTGCTTCCACTGAAACTCTAAGTTTTGATATGTTGTATTTTCATGTTTGTGTGTCTCAAAGTATTTTCTAATTTTTTGTGTGTGATTTCTTTCTTGACCAATTGGTTAAGAGTGTGTTGTTTAATTTCCACATAGGTGTGAGTTTTCTAGTTTTCCTTCTGTGCTTTTACTTCTAGCTTTATTCCTTTGTGATTGGAGAAAATTCTTTGTATGAATTTAATCTTTAAAATTGTATTGAAACTTGTTCTACGGCCTAACATATGATCTATCCTAGAGAATATTTCATGTATATTTGAGGAAAATGTGTATTCTTTCTTGTTGGGTAGAGGGTCTTCTGTGTATATCCTTTAGGTATTTCTCTTTGGTCACCACTTAACATTCTAAATTTATAACAATGTAGTTGGAATTGGTGCCAAATTAACTTCAGTAATATGTAAAACTCTCCTATGCAGCTCAGTTCTCTCTTTATGTTCCTGTGATATGTTAGATCTTGTGTTCCCAGTAATATAGATTTATAATTATTTTTACACACATATTTTTTAATTTATGTAGGAAATAAAAAGTGGATGTACAAACCAAATATATAGTTATGCTGAATTTAATATTTGACTATTAATTATAGTTACTAGAAATCTTTATTTCTTCATATGTTTTTGAGTTGCTTTTCAGTGTCCTTCATTTCAACCCAAAGGGCTCCCTTTAATATTTCTTGTAGGGCAGGTCTAATGTCAGTGAGCTGCTTTCACTTCTGTTTATCTGGGGATGTTTTACTTTCTGTCTCATTTCTGAAGGACAGTTTTACTGGATATAGAATTCTTGATTTATAGTATTTTATGTCACTTTAAATATGTCATCCCACTGTCTTCTGGTCTCCATGTCTCTGATGAGAAATCAGCTGTTAATCTTATTGAGGAAGTAGAGGCCTGGTGCACAAAATTCATGCACGGATAGTGTACATAGGCTTGGTTGGTGATCAGGACCCATAGGGGCCTTCCTTAATTCTATGTCACCCCTTAGTGGTCAGCACACATCATAGCAAGTGGTTGAATTCCCGGTTGGTCAAATTCTGGAGGTGAAAATTTGCATACTAGCCTGTTATTATATAGGAAAGTATATGACAAGTCTTGTCTCTTTTGCTGTTTTCAAAATTCTCTCTTTGCCTTTATCTTGTTGATAATTTGATTATAAACCTATTTTTTGTGTGAGTCTGTTCTAATTTATTTTACTGAACTTTTTGGGTGTATAGATTCATTTCTTTTATCAAATTTGGAAAGTTTTTAGCCATTATTCAAATATTCTTGGTACCCCATTCTCTCACTATACTACTTCTGGGACTACCGTAATGCACATGTTGGTCTGCTCATTGTCCTTTAGACTCTGTTTGCACATACTCTTGCAAATCATTATGTTTTCCCCTTATGGCTTTTATTTTTGGCTTTTCTTTTGTGTTTTTAAACATTTTAAATCCTTATCTCACAATGTCCTTCAACTGTATTGTTATCTTAAACTTTTGATATCTGGTGCTTTTCCCTTATCGTATGAGCACATCTTCAGTAAGGCTTAGTAATACATCCTA
The DNA here is from genome assembly GCA_004026665.1 of Murina feae. NCBI lineage: Eukaryota > Metazoa > Chordata > Mammalia > Chiroptera > Vespertilionidae > Murina > Murina feae. The sequence continues at coordinate 6,621 of PVJC01019239.1, forward strand.
CATAATGGAAGTGTTTACTTCTGTTTGGTGCCCCAAGTAAACAAGTTTCACTTGTCATGGACAAATTTGGGGTTAATCCTTGGCTGCTCTGCATTAGCTTTATAAATTTAGACTCTACACAAGTGTGTGATATAGGCCATGATGTTTGTCATGAGAAAGATTACTTCTCTTTCAGAATAAAGCCTCCTTGTTGCTAGTTTTGCTGGCAGGTGAATGTTTCTACTGATCTTTTCTCCAAGAGCTTCCAGGATCCCAGATTCAGATCTGTTAACTATGTTGTGATGAAACAAATCACTTCCTCTTTGAAGAAGCCTCTAGTTCCTATAATCAACTCTGGGCCATCATGGCCCAGAGTTTACTGCTCTGATCTTGTCCTTAAAATTTTGTTAGTGGTGGTGATGTTGTTTTTAATATGTTCAGTGCGACATTCTATGTATCTTTAGTGAGAGAAAGTATCTGTGTTTACCCAGCCTGCCATTTTGCAGGATCTAAAATAAAGATGGAGTGTCGAAGAATCATGTCCTACCTCAGAAACTGCATGCCTGATCACTGAGGGCTTAGTTCTTAACTTTCTAATTTCACTTCTCTGTATAATTCTGGCCCTCTTTATTTTAATCCTCAGCATCCCTCCCAAATACATTTTTGTCTTTCCTCATTGTCTTAGCCTAGTGCTAGTTAATGGAGTTTTTCAGTGACCTTGACTGATACTCCCTTCTGCCAGAGCACTCAGGAAAATGCTTGGCACACTGTAGACACGAAAATACTTACTGGCTGATGGAGAATTCTGTATTTAGACATATTTCTGACTTGGCACAGTTATTCATTTCTCAAAAAAATTTTATTGAAAGCCTATTCTTCTAGGTCCTGAGAATGCCACAATTAATAAAAAACAAGATAAAAAAACAAACAAACAAAAAAAAAACACACACCCAAAAAACAGTCCCTGACCTCAGTGATAGGTTCGGGATGATGTCAATATTTCTCGTTTGGGTGACTTGGTAAATGTTGGTGCCACCAACTAAAATGGAGAACACAGGATGAGGAGTGAATATAAGGAACAAGGTTATGAGTTTGGCTTGGGAAATGTTCGTTTAAGGTGTCTGTGAGATGTCTAGGTGGAGTGCCCTAGCAGGTGGTCCAAGAGATCAGTTAGGAGTCAGGGAAGGCATGACCAAAAGGTACTGAGTTGAGTATCACCAGGACTGACTTAGGTGGAGTTAATGTAAGTCTTGCTTTTGAGCAAAATGAGTGCACAGTGCAAGAAGCATGGACAGCCAACAAAGACAAAACAATTGCCAGAAAAGTGGGTAGAAAACCAGTAAAAGACAGAAATCACAGAAGCCAAGAGAAATTTCAAAGAGTTTATGAAACAACCTCAGATACAACAAAGGGTTTCAGTAAGACAAAACTTGAAAAATATGCTTTGTGCCAGGAAATTTATAGATCATTAAAATCTTAGAGCATTTTCAGTAGAGTAAAAACAAGCAAAACAAGCACAGCTTTTGAGAGCACTGAATTTTGCCTAAACTTAACAGTGGGATAATTTCTCATTATTATGAGAAATAATGTCTGACATTATTATTTTCAAGTTAAAATAATGCTATACTGTAATACCATTTCATATTTTCCTGAAATTTATCAATGTCATGGACACAATAAGAAAATTTAGTTATTTAACTAGTATGAATGGTTAAATTGCTATTGTATTTTAACTGAAATAAGTGTTAAATATATATAGTTCAGCCTAGGGGAACACACTCTTTAAAAGTAACAATCCACCTGAGTGGTTGAGCATTGACCTATGAACCAGGAGGTCATGGTGCAGTTCCCAGTCAGGGCACATACACATGCAGGTGTCCCTGGTAGGGAGCATGCAGGAGGCAGCCAATCAATGATTCTCTCTCATCATCGATGTTTCTACCTCCTCTTTTCTTTTTCTTTCCCTCCCTCTCTGAAATCAATAAAAATATTAAATAAATAACAATGAGTCTGAAACCATTGAAAGGCATTCATTATTTGTTTATTAAAGTTCTCTATGCTGTCCATTAAATTGATGTTCCCTCAAAATATACATTTCTAACATTTTAGCCTATTAGGTCTTCAACCTGAGAAGGAAATAGTGATTTTTAAGCAAACGTCCCATTCTGAATTTTATCTTCTAATACCAACTTTGCAGATAATATTGATGGTATAATAAATACAATCAATATTCTGTAAATATTTGAAATATTTTAGTAAAATTAAGACAAGGAAAATAATTTCCCAATCTTTATTTTTGGTATTATAGCTTTTCTAAGCAATTCAAATTTTCAATTTTAATAAGCAACTCAACTATAAGATAGTGGTTTAAAAGTGTATTTATTTTGCACAGCTGGCATGGCTCAGTGGTTGAAGGTCAATTTATGAATCAGGAGGTCACGATTTGATTCCTAGTCAGAGCATATGCCTGGATTACGGGCTCAATCTCCAGTGTGGGATGTGCAGGAGGCAGCCAATCAATGATTCTCTCTTATCATTGAAGTTTCTGCCTCTCTCTCCCTCTCCCTTCCTTTCTGAAATTAGTAATTTGAGTTTTAAGAGGCTTAGCCTTATGAACTTGGCATATCTGTGATAATAAAAGCATAATATGCAAATTGACTGAATGACCGCACAGCAGAATGACTGTTTAGACGCTGTGACACCCACTGGCACCAGTCCAGCCAAGGCGGGTATGATTCGATTGGTCAGGGGCCTGGCCATCACCCCATGATCGCCCTGCAGAGGGATGCCCAGGCCACTGGCTGGCAGGGCAGTTGATCAATGAGGGGGCTCCACGATCACACCAAAGAGGGAGGCCCAGGCCACCAACTGGCGGGCTGTGGTGGATGGGCAGGGCCTGCCTCTGTGGGGGTGATCCATCGTGGAGCCCCGGCCAGGTGGGAAGGGCCTGCCTCTTTGGGGCTATCGATTGTAGGGCTCCTGGACTGTAAGAGCACTTTCTCCTCCCCACCCCCCCACAGTGCATGAATTTTGTGCACTGGGCCTCTAGTCCATGATATTTAAGAAGGTAATATACATTTAAAAAGTACATGATTTTTTATGAAGTGTTTTTCTTTTAAGAAAAAGGTTTGTGTTAACTTTAAAATGCTGGACATATTTCTTATATGAGAGTAAAAAATACAATGATTAAAAAAATATATATAAAACAAAACAAAACTTTCATCTTTATGAAATAGCAATCTAGGTGTCATTAATAAGAGGACATTTGGCTCTTCAAGCATATCATGTCCCACTACATAATAGTTTACTAGATTAAATGAAATTATTGATTTCTGCTTCATTATGGACATATGTTTATGAGCAGTTTCTTTAGCACCAGAGCACAGTGTCAAAGGTCATAACTTACTTTCTTCAGAAGAATAAAAGCTTTCAGATGGCGCATCCCAGAATCCTTCACTGTGGCTTTTTGCTTTTTCTCTCTTGCATAGAATTACTAGCGAGGCATGGTTGAAAGGAACATCTCATAAATTAGCAGGAGACAGCCTTCTTCAAATCTAAGGCTTAAAATCGTTGACTACGAGTAGAAATGCACTGTAGGGTTTTGTGCTTTTACCCAGATTTTGACAGTTTTCAATAGGAAATAGGTCATTGTGACAAGCTCTTTGTGTGCTACTTTATGTAAAATATTTATATATTTTTAAAATTTGATTTTTAGAGAGAGAGGAACATTGGTTTGTTGTTACACGTATTTATGCATTCATTGGTTGATTCTTGTATACGCCCTGACTGGAAATTGAACCTGCAACCTCGGTGTATCAGGACAATGCTCTAATTAAGTGAGCTGCCTGGCCAGGGCTCATTGATATTTCTAGTTAAAGCATTCTGTTTGACATAAGTCAGAATATCTCACTGTGTGAAATACATACATTTTCCTACTTTCCTATGGAAGTCAGGTCTCTGTGACTTAAGGATGGACCAGCAAAGAGTTAAAGGTTCAGATGTTTCCATCAACTATGTTTGTGTTATGAAACCAAAGCCCTTGCATCAACAGGCTGGATTTTTACTTTTTATCAAGGTGTTTTGTTATTTAGCTATAAAGCCACAGTTGTACCATAGCTGCATACCACTTTGCACACGAGGATGTTATTAAACATGAATCTCATTTGAAAATGAAAAACTTTAAATTTCATAATAGCAGTGAGAGTTTTAGAGATTACCAAGTTTTATAAATATATATATGTATATATATACCCACACATACATACATGTAATGTATTATCTAATCTAATAAAAGAGTAATATGCAAATTAACCACCTCTCTGGTATGCCCAAGCCATGCCCACCAGCGAATCAGAGCAGCTGTATGCAAATTAACCCAGTCAGGATGGAGGCCGGCAGCCACGGAGCTAGAGTAAACAGCAGGCTTCCATTGCAACTGCCTGCCTAGGCTGGCTGAGCCTCTGCTCACAGTAATAATGTTTCAGTTATAGAAGCCACAGAGCTGAAACAAACAGGAGACTTCCTTACCTGCCTAAACCACAGCTCAAAGCAACAGTGTTTCAATTATAGAAGATAAATAAACCCCAGAAACCTGATTCCAGCCAGCCTCACTGGGACCTTGGGTCAATGGGAGCTGTGGGCAGCCTGAAAGCCTGAAAATGGCCCTCAGCCTCTCACCCAGGCTGGCCAGGTACCCAGTAGGGACTCGAACCCTGAAGGGACTGTGGGCAGCCTAAAAACGACCCTCAGCCCATTACCCAGGCTTGCCACACCCCACTGGGGTGAGGGTCACACTGGGGGGCTTGGCCAGCCTGAAAACACCCATCAGCCCCTCACCCAGGCTGGCCAGGCATGCCAGCAGGTGGGCATCCCCTGAGGGGTCCCAGACTGCGAGAGGGCACAGGCCGGGCTGAGGGACACCCCCGAGTGCACAAATTTTTGTGTACCCGGCCCCTAGTTTTGTTATATGTATGTCTGTAAAATTACTTTTTCTACACTGATGAATTCAGCTGTTACTGTCCTAAGAATTCTTCATATCTTTGTATGTTTTAACTAAGTAGATACTAAAAAAGAAAATAGGAATGACAAAGAAGTGATTTTTTTTTCTTGTAATAGTCTGGTCATTTAGAAAAATAATTTAAAACTAGATTATGCTCTTATTCTTGAGTATTAGATGCTCTCAGCACTTGCCTTTTAACAATAGTTTCCATGTTTTGAAGATGTTGCATCATTCTACTGAAATCCTCTTGATATTTTAAAACCTCTCCAATGACTCCTTGCTTCCCTGGCAGCTTAGTTTAGCCACATGGACTAGGAAGGTAGGGATAGGCGCTGTAGCAGGCAGAGGAACTGTCATTCTTCAGCCCACAAGTTAATTCTGAATAAAAACGGTCTTGGTTAGCAACAAACTGGGATATGGAGACTGATAAACTTTTATTTCGACAATCAGTTGGTCAATCTAAATTTATAAGTGGGTGGCAAATAATTTTTTTTTCTTAAGGAGATATACTCTGTCTATCTGATAGTTTTTGGATGGTATCTGAAAACAAATGAGTTAATGTGAATGAGTATTGAGAATTTTTATGTGTCGAGCATTTTAATAGCCATGCATTTATTGAATGATTTACCCACACCGCCTTCTTTAACTTGTGCCAGTTCGAAAAGAAATGAACCTCATCTGGATGTTTCACCATAAAGGTGTCCTCTCACTTGGTTATTGATAGGCCAAGCCAAAAGTAGTAAGTTCCTTTTTTAGTTTCTTTCACTGCCATTTTGGCTTTTTAAAGATGAGCTCTTTTTGATCTTAAAACCAATATTATTTTCCCTGCAGACCTCCAGTTTGGATCCTTAGTACTCAGGGTGTTTTGGAGGCTATAATTCCAGAGGACTCTGGATGTTGTGATCCCAAATCAAAGACATTTATCTCTTCTTTTAAGGAAAAAAGGGATTAGGAACTTCCTGCTGCTTTTGCAAACACTAAAAGCATCCTTTAGGGCTTGAAGTTGCCCTGAGGTCACTTTTACAAATGCTTCAAATACTCTCGCGCCCCCCAGTCAGCTCCCAACTCCAGGCTCTTGCTTTTAAGGATAAGGGCTAGAATTCCTAATCATGTAATAGCTTTGTGTATAGAAACAATCAGATTAAAACATAGTTGGTATTATCTAAAGAAAGTGTTCTTATCCATGAAAGCAGATGGAAAATATCCTGATTAGCCTGAAAATTCAGTATTCTTTTCTTACAGTTTTACGGTGGACATGGTTGGTGGAAACTGGTTCATTAGGCAGGAAACAAATGTGTAAGCCTTGGCACTAAGGTCTTTGGATAATAATAATTTTGTTTCATTCTACAGCTTGTCATAATAGCCTCAATTAAGTAATAGACATGTTACTTTTAATAGTTCCTTTTTAAATAACAAAAATATATCCAGTCTTCTGATATTTTCTTAAAAGTATTAGGTAATATGAAAATTATTTTACTATTTGAATAAACTATTCAATTAAGAGAAGAATGCAGCGATTGTATTTAGTATAATAAGTAGAGTATCACATCTGTGTATTTTAAAGCTCAGTTCCTAAGAGGGTAAGGAACTCTTTATACTTTCCTCAGAAATCCCTCTTGTGGGGTTGCTGTTTGAATTCATTAAACACAGAGATTTTTAAGGATTGTTTCCAAATTTTAACTTTACCACCAACAAAAGATATTTATATACTTCTTTAAGAAGCTACTGCTCAATTTCAGTGTGTAAAAAGAATGTTTTATGTACAGTGTGTGTGTGTATATATATACACACATACATACACACACGTGTATATATGTACACATATATATAGTATACACATACATACATATATGTATGTGTAAATATGCAAACATATATATGAATGTATGTATATATGTACATATAGTCTATGACAGCACTTTGTGTTATGTATAAATTTGTAAATTTTTTTTATTGATTTCAGAGAGGAAGGTAGGAGAGGTAGAAACATGGACATCCCCTACTGGGGATCAAGCCTGCAACTTGGGCATGTGCCCTGACTAGGAATTGAACCATGACCTCCTGATTCACAGGTTGATGATGCTCAGCCACTGAGTTAAGCTGTCCGGACTGTGTGTTTATATTTCCTCTAAGTGTAAGTGGTTAAGAGATTTGAAGAGTCACAATCTGGACTAGATCGTAATATCTGAAACAGTTCAGTATTTCTAAGCTTATGTGATTCATAAGCAGGGGAAATAATCTTTGTTTAGAAACTTAACCTTACCTAAAGCCTTTTCGTCATTTAGGAAAAGAACAAAAATGATGACTTTTTCTTATCAAGATGAGGCAGTCAGTTCATGCCTGGACATAGTCTCTCTGCTCCAAATCCATAGCAATTATAGGTAAAATATAAGAATAGAAAACTAAAAAGACATATTCAGGCTCATAGAAAAGAGGAACATCTATAGGAGACCAACACAGAAGGGAAATATAGAGGGTTAAGTGGCCTGAAATTTTAGGCTGGTTTTACTTCTGGATTAAGAAGGACTTTGAAATAATTTACAAAAAATCTTGACCCATTAAGAAAATAAAATTTAAGAACTTTTTAAAAAATTACAACTTATGAAAATTAAAAATATAATATAAGCTAGGAGTTAAATGACAGCTACCAGCCAAGTAAGGTACATGCAATAAATTGACAAAAGATTAGTAACCAAAATATATAAAGAATTCCTACAGATCAATAAAAAAGAAACATCCTAGGAAAAAAGAATATGAACAGGAGGTAATTCACAGAAGACAAAACTTAAATAGTTGGTAAACATAAAACTATACTTAGTTCACTTGTAATCAGGGAAATGAAAAAAAATTAAAGATACTATTTTACATTCACTAAATTGACAAAAATAAAAAATACCTGATATTTCTAAATGATGGCAAAGAAAGCTTATGGTAATCTAAATTGGTAAAGCATTTCAGAAAGCAATTTGGCTATAGGTGGAAAAATTGAAAATGCATGTGCCCTTTGACCCAGCAATTTCATTTCTAAGTATACGTCATAGAAAAAATTCTTGCCCATGTACATAAGAGAACATGTATAATAATGTTTCTTGAGCATCCTTTGTAATAATGGAAAGTTGGAAACAACTTACATGACTATCAGTAAGGAAATGGCTAATAAAACATGGGATACTAGATGTAGTAAAATGAATTGGTTAAATGATTAACTATAGTTAAGCATAAAAATAAATTGCAAAGTACATATAGTATGATGCGTTTATCTATAAATTGAAAGTATGCAAGACAGTACATATTTTGTTTATAAGTAAATAGATATTTAGTAATAGTATAACATATTTATGAGACTGAGCATATTATTCATGATAATGGTTACTTCTGGGGAGGGAAAGATCAGATTAGAGACAGTTTATACAATCAAATCTGTAATGTTTTACATTCTTCTTTAAAAATTTTGAAAAACTATGTTGAAGTGTTAGTATTTGGTAAAGCTTGGTGGAATGTACATAAGTGTTATGTTGCTCCCTCTTTATGTTTGAAGTTTGAATAAACAATCTTAGAGGAGTGCTTTAAAATATATTTTTCTATTTTGTCAGAGATAAAGTGTCCTATTAGGGGCCGTTGAAATTAAATTATCTTATGTTGCTGAAGTGTTTTTTATTTGCTTGAGAGTTTGACAGCTTATTTTTAAGTTTTATCTCAATTGTATTTTTGCTATTTTTCTCCCAAGTCTTAAAAATACTTAATTATCATAAAGATTTGATATAAAAAGATACTTATAACCTGAACTAAATCTGCCCTTGTGTATTTTGAAAAACCGTATTTATGTTTGGCGCTAAATTGTCTTAAGTTGACTCAGCAGGGCCTTGGATTTATCAATCAGATTGCCATAAGGTTAATTCAGTTTGAGAAGTAGCACAATTGTAATGACCACATCATGCACCATTATTTGGGTTGTCTTAATGATCAAATTGGATGAACAATTGGGGGTTGCATCAGCTGCTTTTCAGTTAGCTATTTTAACTCCCGAAGAAAGCAAATCCACCTGAGGTTTGTGGATTTGGTTGAGACACAGCAAAGCTACATCCTAGAAAACCTTTGCTGGTACCAAAAATGAGCCTCTCTGAAGGCTAACGCTGTTACTGGAGACAGGGGTCTTTGTCTGTCTTTGACCAGTGGTCAGTGAACTCTGGCCAAGCATTTCATTTCAGCATTTTGACCATAGTGTGAGTTACTAGTGATGGATTCATTAACCCTCTAGAGCTCACATTCTCAGGTCAAAGACTTACTCATATAGGAAAAAAAAAAAGATTCTATGTGAGCTTATTTATTTTACTTCAAAAACTAAAATGCAGTTACGCAGTTGTGTGATTGAAGAGGTTACGTTGTGGCCTGGGAATGCCTTCATTACTCTACTTATTTATTTACCAAAAAATAGGAGTTTTAATTTAGATTGGAGTGCTTGACAGTGACACACCTCAAGGTCTCCTCTGACTTTGGAACAGAAATGAAATGCATGGTTAGTAATAGAGCCGCCGTCCCCCACCCCCCAATTGGCAATGAGAAGCTCAGTTTAGGAGCTTTGATATTGAGCTCTCTGCTCATCATTCTCTGCTCTTTTTTTATTCAACAAATATTTATTGAACATCTACCATGTGCTAGGCATTGCACCTATAGCCTGGGATAAGGTGCAGAGAACAGGAGTTCCTGCCTTCATGGAGCTTATAGTCTAGTAGGGGAGAAAATTAACAAACATATGTCAGGGGCTGAGACATGCTTAAAAGAAAAACAAAATAGAGAAGAGGGGGAACAGAAAGCTGGTGGGGATTGGTGACTATTTTAAGTAAGGTGGTCAGGAAAGGCCTCCCTGATAAGGTGATATTTGAGTAGAGACCTGAGGAGAGGGACCCAGATATGGGGATTTCCTGTAGATCATTTCCAGATGGAAGAACCAGTGCAAAGGAAAAGAGGCTGGAGTGTGCATGCGTGTTCGAGGAACAGTGAGAAAATCAGTGTGGCTGGAGCAGGGTAAGAGAGGAGAATGGCAGAAGATGAGGTCAGAAAAGCAAGTAGTGAGATTGGGGATGGGGTGCAGGGGAATGCAATCATGTAAACCTTGTAGTCCATTTAATTGCTCCATTTTAATTGAACCCAATCCAAGTCCTATACCCACAATCATTTTATCCTTTTCTTAACCATTTCATCTCACTGTGACCTTTTCCTTGTCTGAACCTCCCTCTGGGTAACGTTCATCTGAGAGTCATCATCTACTTATTTAACTTACTTTTTACTTATCGCTTATATTTGTAGTCCATGAGCATATGTACTTTTGTGTGCACACATAATACTCAGATATACACGTGTATACACAGATATACACACAATTACTAAAATTATTTTTATAATGTACACACGTGTGTGTATATATATAATCTAATAAAAGAGTAATATGCAAATTGACCCTTACTCTGTCACACAAGCCACGCCTACCAACCAACCAGGAGCAAATATGCAAATTAACTCAACTAAGATGACAGCGGCCATGGAGCTGGAGTTGCCCCAGGCAATGGAGGAAGCCAGGGCCCTGCAGGCCCTGAGCTCTACTCAAGGCTACAAAGTTTCAGTTATAGAAGATAAACAAACCCCAGATACCTGCCAGGCTGGGACCTGGCAACCCAGGCTTCGAGCCACAGCCAGGCACCCCAGGAGCGACCCGAACCCTGAAGGGGCTGTGGGCAGCCTGAAATGGCCATCTGCCCCTTACCCAGGCTGGCCAGGCACCCCAGTAGGAACCCGAACCCTGAAGGGGCTATGGGCAGCCTGAAACGGCACTCAGCCCCTCACCCAGGCTGGCCAGGCACGCCAGCAGGTGGACATTCCCCATGGGATCCCAGACTGCAAGAGGGCACAGGCCGGGCTGAGGGACCCCCCAAGTGCACAGATTTTTGTGCACCAGGCCTCTAGTATGTATGTGTGTGTGTGTGTGTGTGTGTCTGTATATATATATAAAATTTCAGATGAGAGATAAAATAAGGAGAGCAATTACAGGGCCTTTCCAACAGCCAGCTCAGAGATGGATGCATGAGTTGGGACAGTAACCATGAGAGCAGAAAAGAAAGTGTATCGATTAACTGTCACTGCATAACAAACTACTCTTAAGCATGGTGGCTTAGAATATAAATATATGTTATTTCCTACAAGTCTGCGGAACAGGCAGGTGGCTCCACGGACAGCCAGATTTTGCTTATCTCAGCTGAGCTCACTCGTGTCTGTACTCAGCAGCAACGTCTGCTGGCTGTTCTAAGGTTTCTCAACCCCCATGGCTGCCTGCTGGTTGGAGTGATGGGAGAGATTGGACCACATGTCTTTCATCACCTAGCAGGCTATCCCAAGTTTGTTCACGTGTCTGTGGCAAGTTCCAAGAGAATGAGGGAAATCACACAAGCCTTCTCAGGGAATGGAAATAGCACACTGCTACTTCCATCCTATTTTGCTGGCCAAAGCAAGTCGTAAGGGCAGCTCAGATTCAAGAAGTGGGGAGCAACTGCAAAGTTACACTGTACAGAGCTTGCACATGGATGAGTGAAGAATTGCAGCTACTTTTGCAGGCAGTGTACAGATTAAAAGGATGTGAGAAAAAGTGTGAGAATGAAGATTTGGTGTTCTCTACCCTTGAAGATAGCTTGAAGATTTATGGCTTGTGTTTTTAGATGATGATTCTTTAAATCAGATTGGAAAGAAGGGTGGGTATAGGTAGGCAGAAAGTATTAGTGGGGTTGGAGAGGGAGAAAGGGAAAAGATTAGGAAAAAATACGAATGAGTGAGAAGGAGAATGAGCTTGGTCCTATCATAATAAGCTTTAGGTGCCTTTGGGACATCTAGATGGAGACATTTAGCCATAAGGTTTGTAGAATTGAAGATTTTCCAGGAGAAAAGTTGAAACTTAGAAATATACAGGTTGAGCAGTTATTAACATACCTTTTGGGTGTCAGAGGTTGATGGGGTTGCTAAGGAAAGAGTGTAGTGTACAAAGATACGAGGGCTGAAGACACAATCAGCCTTACATTTAAGTGGTGGGTGCAAGAAGAGGAGTCATCCAGCTAGGTCCAGGAAGGAGGGAAAGAAGATAAGGAAGACCCAAGGTGAGGGCATTCCACTGTTACAGATACTGTGGAGTCCAAATCAGCTGAGGACCAAGGAGAAGCCGTTTGGTTTATAACTGATGGTCATGATGGGGTAAGAAGAGCATATGAGTGAAGTGGGGGAAAAAGAAAAGGGTATAGAAGCTGGAGGCCAAGGCAAGCTTAGAGACCATCTGTGTAGGATAGGGAAGACATGAGGAAGAGTTGGAAGGAAGGTTATAAATGAATTAAATTATGGAAGAATGGGAAGAAATGAGCAGAATAAAATCCTTTATATAGGATCTAATCCTCTAATCATCACAGCAACTCTATGAAATAAGAAATTTCTCACTCTTTCATGGGTTAAGAAACTAAGACATAGAGACCTTAAGTAACTTACAAAGTCACACAGCTATTAATTGGTGGATCTAAATTCATTGTCTCTTTCTCAGCCCCATCATAAATTTTGTTTTTTAAGTCACATCTTTTATATAGCCTTTTAGAGAAGAAGAGGCAGGTCCTCTTTGAGGGCAAGTATAAAGCTTCACTTTTCCTTTCGTATATTTAGTATATTTTTTATTGATAATTTTGATTATATTAGATAATATTATTTAATTGATCAGGAGTCAAGTGGATTGAAAGAGGTAATACTTTTGTTTAAAGAGAAGACCTTTAGATTTGTTAACAATGGAAGAGTGATTTAAAGACAAAAGTATTTAGTCCTAGCCCGTTTGGCCCAGTGGATAGAGCGTTGGCCTGCAGACTAAAGTGTCCCAGGTTTGATTCTGGTCAAGGGCATGTACCTTGGTTTCACACTTGATCCCTGGCCCTGGTTGGGGCATGTGCAGGAGGCAATCAATTGATGTGTCTCTCACACATCAATGTTTCTCTCTCTGTCTCTCCCCTCCCACTCTCTCTAAAAATCAATGGAAAAATATCCTCCGGTGAGAGTTTACAAAAATAAATAAATAAAGACAAAGTGTTTTAAAATATAGTAAATACCCTAGACCAAGAAAACAATTAAGTTCTAGGACATTGTAATCACAACCTAAAATTTCAGAAAGTGAGCTTTTAAAGATAACTTTATATTCACATCCCACATGTATAATGAAAAATGAAAAATAGCTTTCTATGAGTGTAATTAAATAGCTGAATGTGAAAACTAATGAAAAATAGTGTGTAATAGTTGATGATGAGGAAACAAAATGTTTATGATTTTGAATATGGCTTTGGAACTTTTAAAGGCTTTAGAGGATACTGATTGATTTATATTTTTATTCTTGAAGTTACAGAAGTAATACATGCTTACCATAAATATTGAAATCATAGAGAACAAATTAAGTGCTTAGTTCCTCTAGAGGTTTCACTGTTAATGGTTATATAGACTTTCCAGGACTTTCTAAAAATGTATTTGGAAACATATAGGGTGAAGCAAAAGTAGGTTTACAATTGTTTGTATGGAAAATAACCTTGTATATATACAAAAGCCTAAGCGACCATTCGACTGGTAGCTATGACGTGCTTTGACCACCAGGGGACAGACGCTCAATGCACAGGCATGGAAACATGAAACAGACTGATGAATCTCGAATCTCAGAGGGAAGTGGGTAGGGGGAGGGCAGGAATTGATTAACCAAAGATCTTATATGCATACTAGAGGCCTTAGGGGATAGAGCCAAAACCGGCAGGCCGAGGGACCCCACTGGTGCACGAATCCATGCACTGCACCTCTAGTTGATAAATAATAACACAAGAATAAACTTTCACATAGAACTGTAAACCCACTTTTGCCCACCCTATATTGACTATCTCAAAAAATGTATACATATACTCTGAATAATTATAAAGGCAGTGTTTATTAAAATACATTTCATTTTCAAATTGAGCTATCAGCTATTAAAGTGTGTATACTTTTTCAGGGATACCCTGTGTATCGTACCAGGTGTTTCTCCCCTTCAGTTTTAAAATACTTCACTGAAGTATGATTAATGCATAATAAACTATATATATTAAAATATATAAGTTGGTGAATTTGACCTATATACTGATGGTTCACAATGAAGATAATGAACATATTTGTGCATTTTGTAATCCATTCCCTCCCCCATCTGCAGGCAGTCACTAATGTGCTTTCTGTTACTGTCAATTAGTTTGCCTTTTCTAGAATGTTATGTAAATGGATCATACAATATGTACTCTTTTGTTGTCTAAATTGTTTCATTCAACCTAAATATTTTGAGATTCATTCATGTTGTGTGTATGGAAATAGTTCACCTTTTGTACAGTAGTATTCTATTGTGTGGATATTCCACTGTGTTGAGGTTTTTTAAAGTTTCTTAAAATTGACTTAAGGAGAGAGAGCGTAATTTGTTCCACCTATTTAGCATTCATTGGTTGATTCTTGCATGTGCCTTGACTGGGGATAGGACCAGCAGCCTTGTGTGTTGGGATGATGCTTTAACCAACCTCCCTATGCAGCCAAGGGCACCTCTGCTTCTTTATCCATTCACTTGTTAATGGACATTTGCACTGTTTTCCAATACTTTGGGGCTGTTACAAATAAAGCTGCTATGAGTATTCATTTACAAATCTGTGTGTGAACTATAAGCTCATTTTTCTTGGCTAGACACCTAGGAGTTAAGTAGCTAGGTTGTGTAGTAGGTATATATTTAACTTTTTAAAAAAACTGCCAAGCTGTTTTCCAAATTGGTTATAATCTCATTAAATGGATTGCACTCTACGCTGCTTTTTAATTTGTTTTTGTCACTGGCCTCCTGGACACTGTTGAATCATTATCATGTCCTTAGATCCATAATTACAGCCATCAATAAATTTAATTAAATTATCTGTAAGATCTCATAGAGATTTAAAAAAATCAGTAATTCTATTAACTACTCATTTTCCCAGATAACTCAGAACTTTTAGAAATTTTATGTCACAGCCTCAGCAGGGGTAACTTTGAAATAATCCTGGTCTGGGGTATTTACCAGTATAGTCAGCTTCAGTACTTTGTCACCAAATTAAACTGTACTAGAGTCTTTTTACCCAAAATGTGTTTTATTGAGACGGTTCCCCACTCACCTTGATTCTGGGTGCATGGTGTGTTCAGTGCTGCTTCCCTCTGCAGGAGCATTCTCTGTGAGCCTTGCTTTTGCTCCTGCTCCCCGACAGCACGCGGAGCAGCCAGCACATGAAGCTACTGTTTGTGCATGGCTAAGGATGGTGGTGATTTTATAGCATCCGGGCGTTTCACATGGGTGCGGTTCACACATCACTGCACTAGGCACTCCTCCCTGTGTTTCCTCTCCTCTTCTGGAGAGGGATGGAAGAGGTCATAGCTAGAGGCATGTTGTCCTGGGGAGGTCATCCCTCCTGGAAAGGCTGTACAAGAATCTACTTTCATAATTGTTTAGCAGTGATTTGTGGTGCCGTGATTTGTTCCTTTGTTTGTTTGTTTTTAATATATTTTATTGATTATTGATTTTTTACAGAGAGGAAGGGAGAAGGATAGAGAATTAGAAACATCGATCAGACAGAAACATCGATCAGCTCCCTCCTGCACACCCCCAACTGGGGATGTGCCCGCAACCAAGGTACATGCCCTTGACCAGAATCGAACCTGGAACCCTTCAGTACGCAGGCCAGCACTCTATCCACTGAGCCAAACCGGTCAGGGCTGTTCCTTTGTTTTTAACCAGTTAGCTGCCACACGTCCAAAACAGAAACCATCCCCACAGGCCATGATAATTTTGAATTTAATGGCGTCTATAGATGCTTATGGCATACAAAAGGTTAAATTTTGTTGCCTTTTATTGACACCATTCGTTCCTGGTCTGTGTCTTTTTCTTATCATTTTACTTGTCTCATTTCTTGTCATGTAATATTTTCCCCTTTATTTTTTCCATTTTGTTCTTTCTCTTTTCTCTCTCACTAATTCTTTTGCTGCAGTTTCTGCATTCATGGACTTCTTCCATCCACAGATGCATATTTGTGGTAAGTGGGACTCAGGACCCTCTGAAGGGGTGCTCATCACAGAATAGAAGGGGTTGAGAAACACTGCCTGAGTGGCCCCCGAGCATGGGCACATTTCCAGACATCTTTCCAATTACCTGATGCCCTCGATACAATTTCCTTAAAAGAAACTCAGGGCTGCTATGAAGCCATGTGGAAAATTTGCGTTAGGCTATAAGTAGCACTCAGCAGAAGTTGGGGCATCCAGCTTTATAGTTGGTTCTGAATATAGTTTTATTCCTATCATAATCCTTTTGGAATATCAATCTGAATATTGATATCAATCTTGGGTCAGATGGCTGAGAGCACTGTAGCAGTATCATAATTTCTGGGTCACTATAAAAGATGCATTACATTTTCAAACACGTAACTGCATGTTTGCTGTTGTTATTAAGAAAATCAGTTTTATTGTCTTTTTCACGAAGGTCATGTTGCATTTAGTAAAAAAAACCTTTTCTGTGACATTCATTATAAGCCATCAACGAAAAAGCCAGGCTATTTGACGATCTCCACTGCCAGTAACAAGCACTAAGAAGCAGATTTTATCAGTTAACTTTCCTCTGCTTGAATGAGTGTGACACTCACCAGCAGGTGAAATATGAGCTGCAAGTTTCTTTTGCCCCATTCCTATAAACTGTGCATTGTTTTTGATTTGCCTTATTGAACACATTATGGGGGATTTCTTTATGGCTGTGGTCCAAAATTTGGTGCTTTTATTCTCAGCTGTTAAATGTTTCATATAATTTAGTAAAAATTTCTAAAAGAATTTATGCTTTCCTCAGTTAAAACATGATTTTGTGAGCAGCAGATATAGCTCATATCTCTCCTACCCAAATCATTCAAATGCCTTTCACAGGCCAAATAAGAGTAAGCTGTTTGTGTTGAAACTGTTTAGGGAGCATGATTGTATAAAATTAATTTAAATTACCAGTTGGATATGGTTAGACATGTTTGTTTTTTTTTGTTTGTTTTTGTTTTAACACTCTGTAAGCGGGCATTTTCCTGCTACTGTGTGGTAGCATCGAAACACTTTCCTTTGTGCAGGGGTACATTACAAAACTTGCACAGGTACTGCGTTTCACTGGGAAGTTTATGAGCGGCACACACACGACAACAACATAAAACATTTTTATTTTTGCCGGTTCCAACTAGAGGTTCCAATGCATGTTTCCTCATGTCCATTGACAGTCTCCCTGGTGGATCCGATTTTACTCGTTTTCCGCAAAAAATTTAAGAAGATGCATTTTTCTTGGTGTTTGAGATAACCTTAAATGTTAGTCCTATGATGAGGAGCTTCAGTATAGGTAAGGAAGAATTTTTTTAAATTTCAAGCTTTAGCCCAGTCAGTGTGGCTCAGCAGTTGAGCCTGTGAACCAGGAGGTCACAGTTTGATTCCCAGTCAGAGCACATGTCTGAGTTGAGGGCTTGATCCCCTTTGGGGAGCATGCAGGAGGCAACCAGTCAGTGATTCTCTCTCATCATTGATGTTTCTAACTCCCCCTCTCCCTTTACTGTTTTCGCTGTTTCAATAAATATATTTTTTAAAAATTTCAGCTTTCGCCCTGACCGGTTTGGCTCAGTGGATAGAGTGTTGGCCTGTGGACTGAAGGGTCCCAGGTTCGATTCCGGTCAAGGGCATGTACCTTGATTGTGAGCTCATCCCCAGTAGGGGGTGTACAGGAGGCAGCTGATCAATGTTCTCTCTCATCGATGTTTCTAACTCTCTGTCGCTCTCCCTTCCTCTCTGTAAAAAAATCAATAAAATATTTTAAAAAGTCAGCTTTATTGAGGTATAATTGAGATATAATTATAAAATATTTAATGTGTATATCATGGTGATTTGATGTGTGTACACATTGCTAGAGGATTCTCCTCACCTAGATCATTAACACATTCATCAACTTACATATTTACTTGTGTGTGTATGTGTGTGTGTGTGTGTATAAGAACATTTAAGTTCTACTCTCTTAGTGAATTTTAATTATACAAGTCATTGTCATCAACTATAGCCATCCCATATTTTACACTAATGTAAGATCCACAGACCTTATTCATTTATGGCTGAAAGTAAATTCCCTTTTACCAGTGTCTCCCTATTTCTTCCACCCACCCACCCACCCAGCTCCTGGCAACCATAGAAGCAGAAAATTAGGAAAGTGAGAAGCACTTCTATAAAACAATCATTTTCAAACAGAAGAATTCTATAGCAAGTAAACCATAAAAAAACACACTTGCATTTGTCCCGACTCATAATTAGTCATCCATATTGCTTTCAAATCTACCTAGACCAGTTTTCATAGTCCCTTGCTGCTTCCTAGCCCATCAGCCCTTTGCCATACGTGTCCCCTTTCTTCCCCTGACTCTCAGTCTTGACTTGATGGCTGGGGGTGTTGTAGTGAGGGTCTTCATAGTGTAATGTTCTTGGGTTCTGAGTGTATTATAAGGGATGGCAAGTGGATTTACTTAGGCTAGACAAGAAAATCCATACTGGAGAGTAATGTGGAATGTTGGATAAATAATTGCACAATTAAATTAATGTTGGTTACACATAGGGAGAAAGAATGGTTGACAAAAGATGCTAAAGTCCTCACTGATAACTTTTGGAGTGATGCAATCAGGTGGAGCATTGGGAAAATTTGCTTTTGTTGCTGCTTCTATGAACATTTAGAGACAACCGGAGGAAAGGAAACTGCCTATTCTTTATGCACGAATGTATGCTGTTACTGGGAGGTTAGATTTATAGACTAGATTAGCACTTGTGCCCTACAGTACTATGGTGGACTCCTTATGTGAACCTCTATGTCACTAGGGCTGCAACTTGGGTGTCATTTGTTTTAAAGCATCATTTTGATTCCTGGCTCCACTGTTTACTAATTATACGAACCTTGAGCAAGTGGTTTAACTTCTCCGACCATATTTCCCTAAGTGAAGGTAATGTTACTTACCTATTAAAATTTTCAGGACTATTAAATGAGTTAATGTATATAAGATATGTAGTAAGTTCATTCTCTTTCTTCCCCTTTAAGGGCCATGTGGCTAAGCCTAATTTAAAAAGTGAGCTACAGTATTATTAAAAAAGACTTCATTATGCCGGGGACAGGTAGCTTAGAATTCAAGGTCCACTTTATGAATTCACTTTGACAAGTACATCTGATGTGTGTGCGTTTTTTCTTTTATCAGTTAAATAGGTTTAGTCTTTAACAGATATTAGAAGATGAAAGAGATACTCAGATATTTAATAGTGATTGATTCCCAGTTTATGAATTGAATGTCATATATAGCACATTTAATTCTAATAAGTTATAATAATGTAAACTTAATGAATTGTACTCCATACGAGGCATTTACTAAATATTCACTGTCAGGTTACTATGTAGAAGAAAAAGAAAAAACATGCCTTTTTATAATCTGAGAAAGCACTGTATAAAACAATGGAAAAGAAAACTTTATCCACAAATAGCTTAATATCCCACAGCTCTTGAATTATTTTGAATGTCTTTGACATAATCATTTGGAAAAGCAGAAGTAGTCCTAGTAGAAATATTTCTGCTGTAATTTAATGAACTTTGTATTTTTCTCATTATAAATTTCTACATGGATGAAGTTGCTAAGTGACATGAATTTTGTTACAAAACCTCACTCTTCTTAATGCTTTCTTGATCCTTCTGTTTCTCTGGCTGATGCAAAGTGTAAAATTGCATGGAATGTTCTTCCTGCACAGTTGAGCTACTAAGCAGAACTAATTCTTTATGGAATGACAACAAGGCATAAGAAAGGCATCTCTTGGATTAGGCACTATAAGGCAATCACTTGGTAAACGGCTGAAGGGGAAGTGGTCTTGCTAAGGACAAAGCATGGGCGCTCTTTCTCTTCCCGGTGAATTCATAGGAGCCACACAAGTTGCACAGCTTTGAAGCTGGTTAATGTGGCTTGCTATGCATGTTTTTTCTGTACCGTTTCCTGCTTGTTTTTGCCAGCCGAGGGGCCAAGAATAATCACTTGATAAACGCATTAGCATGTCTCATACACTTCTGTGACCACACACTGTTGCTGGGGAGACAGATAATTTGAGAAGAGGAAAATCCCAGTTGGGGATGTCTTTCAAAGTGAGATCAGATTTTACTCCCAACTAACAGGATTCTGTCTAAGATTATGAGAGTACCATATGGAGACTGATTATTTAAGAAAATATTTTTAAATTCATGATTATGTAGCAGCTGGGAAAGATGAAAGGCAAAGTAAATAGTGGTTTATTTTCATTTATCCGCTCTAGAAAGGAAGACAAGTAATGTTGCTAGTAAAAAATCAGTTGACATATTTGTATTGGTTTATTTCTGTGCTTTTCTTCTGTTCCATTGATTTGTTTGTCTTGTCCAGTATACTTCTTTCATTACTGTAGTTTTATTATAATTCTTGATATTATATCTTTAAATCAAGCAATATGTGTGTCTTCTGATTTTGTTCTGTTTCAAAATTGTCTTGGCTGTTCTTGTTCCTTTGCCTTTCCATTAACATTTTATACTGGGATATAGCTTTTAGGTTTAGGCCTGATGCACAAAATTCATGCAAGAGTAGGTCTTCCTTCCCCCGGCTGCCAGCACTGGCTTCCCTCTGGCACCTAGGACCTGGGCTTTCCTTGCAGCCCCGGCTTCATCCAGAAGGTCAAAGCAAGGCTATCTATAATATTAAAAGCATATTATGCTTTTATTATTATAGACTAGAGGCCCAGTGCACGAAATTCATGCGTGTGTGTGTGTGTGTGTGTGTGCATCCCTCAGCCCAACCTGCACCCTTTCGCAATCCAGAACCCCTCGGGATGTCCGACTGCCAGTTTAGTCTCGATCCCGTAGGATCGAGACTAAACTGGCAGTCGGACATCCTTCTCGCAATCTGCATCCACTGGCTTCTAACCGCATGACCTGCCTGCCTGCCTGATCATCCCTACCACTCTGCCTGCCTCATCACCCCTAACCACTTGCCTGCCCACCTGATTGCCCCTAACCACTTGCCTGCTTGCCTGATCATTCTTAAATGCTTATCTTCCTGCCTGATTGCCCCTAACTGCCTGTGCCTTGGCCCTCACTGCCCCAGCTTCATCTGGAAGGATGTCTGGAAGGTTGTTCAGCTGTCCCATCTGATTAGCATATTATGCTTTTATTATTATAGAGAGCCTTGGCCTGGACAAAATTGCCTGTCTTTTACCACTTCTTTTTTTCATATATTTTGTGTGCAACCCTCTTGCCATGTACTGACTACCTAATATATTCATGCTACTTTCTGGATTAAGGGTTTCCCTGCTCCTCCAGACTTGTCCAAAGCCTTTTAGACGAAAGAGAACACACCTGTCCTCATCCTTTTCCACAGGCATGGTATCTGTTGGCTAATGTAAGTCCTCTAGGCCCATTGAAATAACTGCTAATTTCTGATGCTTGAGCTCCTTTATTTTAGGTGCCAGATGCTGTTATTGACCCTTGTTCTTTTATTGAGTGTATGCATTGGGAGGAGTGTCAAAAGGTAAAAATGTAGGGGGAAGCTACCAAAAAGAGTCCTCTGTTTAATAATTAAAACTCGGCCTTATTAAGTTTGCCACTGAAAATGATGTATAGTTCATAATACAGCATCAAAGATGAAGATATGCAATGTTGTGTCACTTTTAAAATGGCTACAATGGTTGTAGCCAGAATAGTAGTCTCTCTTGGTCCATAAACCCCATGACACTAAGTTAGAAGATGGATCAGACACACCAAACTGTGGCTCTGGGAAGGTTGGGTAGAACTGGAAGGCATGGCAGTGATTGCTGAGAAGAGTACTACCATTTTGTGTATGAGGACACTAAGAGCCAAAGAGATACTCTTGACAGGTCATCTGTAGCTCATTTATGAGAGAGCTTGTGGAGAATATAGGTCCCTGACTGTCGCGAGCAAGGGAACACCCCCGAAAGAAGTCCCTCACACACGTTCGTGTCTTTCCACAATGCTAGGATTATTGGTGGAGACCTCCCCAATAAGCCAGTAGTGCTACATGCAGGTTTCATACAGAGAGGGGGCGCTTACGAGATAGAGCAGCAGACCAAGCATCTGGCACAAAGTTCCAGTCACAGGTGGCATCTGTGGATGGAGAGGGGGGGCATCAAGCTAGGTGGCAGCTACAGTGGCAGCACACATTTGATGGAGTGGAAGTCCCTTTGGACTAGGAGCATGACCCATGGTACAGCCAAGCTCAAGTGTTGAATGTTGAATGGCCAAAGCTGTGAGGTCTTATATCCCACAGGGTGGGGTGGGTCCCTCTCATATCAGTGTCCAGTTGGAGTCTTTATCTGAGTGCTTTTGGATGTTCTGGGGCCTTCCCAAGGGTGTTCCTGTTATACTTCATTACCATAGTCTTTGTCATATTGCCACGAGACATACTGTCATGGCTGAGAGACCCCATATTGGATTATCAAAAGATGCCTAAAAAGTTCACTCTGCTGTTACTCTATATCCTGACCTTCCTTCATTCCTGTTTCCCAATTTGCTCTGCTTCTTACACTATAGCTAAGGTCCACTTATGCCCCAGCTCTGGAACCCTAAGGGGGCTTACAGAACACTCAGACCTTTAATCTTATTTCCTCCTCAAAAGAGCCTGCAAGGTGATAGCACTGTCTCAAGGGAGACTATGACCTGTCCAAGATTAGATGTTAAAAGCAATGAGTGAGTTAGCAAAGACCAAAACTGAGACCCTCTTACTCCAGGATCTCTCTTTGTGGCACAGCAACCTCTATGTCAGCAACGTAGCTACTGAGAGCACAACATATGCCCCTGGAATTGGGTCATGGAAGGGACCTCTGAGATCATGAAAGTCATTCAACCTTCTACCTAACTTGGAAATCTTTTACCATATTCTCTTTTTTTCTCTGTTATATTTTATTTATTTATTTATTTATTTATTTATTTTATTTTTAATTTAAAAAAAAATTATTATTACATAAAGCTTTACAAAGATTAGTACATATATCTCTTTTTCCCCCTGCCCCTCCCCTCGCCTCCCCTACCCCCCAGTGTTTTGTGTCCATTGGTTATGCTTAAATACATACACAAAAGTCCCATGTCTGATCTGTTACCCCGCCCCCCCAACGTCCCTGTCCTTGTTGCTGTAATTTGACAGTCTGTTTGATGTTGCTCTGCTTCTGAATCTATTTTTGTTCACCAGTTTATAATGGTTATTATTATCCATAGATGAGTGAGGACATGTGCTATTTTCTTTCATTGACTGGCTTATTTCACTTACCATTATGTTCTCCAGCTCCATCCATACACCTGCAAATGCTAAGAACTCCTTCCTTTTTACAGCAGCATAGTATTCCATTGTGTAGATGCACCACAGTTTTCTAATCCATTCATCTGTTGATGGGCACTTAGGCTGTTTCCAAATTTTTGCTAGGGTAAATTGTGCTGCTATGAACATAGGGATGCATATGTCCTTTCTGATTGGCGTTTCTGGTTTCTTAGGATATATTCCCAGAAGTGGGATCACAGGATCAAAAGGGAGATCCATGTTTAATTTTTTGAGGAAACTCCATACTGTTCTCCACAGTGGCTGCACCAGTCTGCATTCCCACCAGCAGTGCATGAGTGTTCCTTTTTCTCCGCATCCTCTCCAGCACTTGTCATTTGTTGATTTGTTGATGATAGCCATTCTTACAGGTGTGAGATGGTACCTCATTGTTGTTTTGATTT
>PVJC01019240.1:0-23353 GCA_004026665.1 Murina feae
TAAAGGAGTACATCACTACCAAACCAGGATTATTTGAAATGCTGAAGGGCATTCTTTAAGAAGAGGAGGAAGAAGAAAAAGGTAAATATAAAAAGTATGCACAACAAAGTGACAACAAATACATA
The DNA here is from genome assembly GCA_004026665.1 of Murina feae. Taxonomy (NCBI): domain Eukaryota; kingdom Metazoa; phylum Chordata; class Mammalia; order Chiroptera; family Vespertilionidae; genus Murina; species Murina feae. The sequence continues at coordinate 126 of PVJC01019240.1, forward strand.
TCTATCAACAAGTGAATATAACAAGTCAATAGAAATATCTGATGAACAGAATAAACTGGTGAATAGAATATAAGGGCATAGAAAGGGAATAGACTGATATTTCTCGGGGGAAGGGGACTTGAGGGGTATGGGAAGAGACTGGACAAAAATCTTACATCTATGGATGAAGACAATGGGGGGGGGGTAAGGCACGGGACGAGGGGGGGAACCAGGTGGAGGGGAGCTATGGAGGTTTTAAAAAAAAGGAACATCTGTAACAATCTGAACAATAAAGAATATTTTTTTAAAAACCACTAACTTATATATTTTTAAATGGTGAATTGGATCATATGTGAATGTCATCTTAATAAAGATTTATTTAAAATGTGGTACATGCCCTAACCGGTTTGGCTCAGTGGATAGAGCGTCGGCCTATGAACTCAAGGGTTCCAGGTTTGATTCCGGTCAAGGGCACATCCCCGATAGGGAGTGTGCGGGAGGCAGTTGATTGATGTTTCTCTCTCATTGATGTTTCTAACTCTCTATCCCTCTCCCTTCCTCTCTATAAAAAAATCAATAAAATATATATTTGTTTAAAAATGTGGTACATATTAATTGACCATAAAGGTGTGGGTTCATTTCTGGGCTCTCTTCTGTTCCATTGATCTCTATGCCTGTGTTTATGCCAGTGCCATGCTGTTTTGATTATTATGCCCTGGTAGTATAGTTTGATGTCAGGTAGCATAATTCCTCCAACTTTGTTGTTCTTTCTCAAGACTGCTGTGGCTATTCAGGGTCTTTTGTGGCTCTATATAAATTTTTGTGATATTTCCCTAGTCCTTTGAAATAGGACAATGGTGTCTTGCTAGGAATTACATTGAATCGATAGATTGCTTTGGGTAGTATGAATATTCAAAGATGCTAATTCTTCCTGTTCATGAACACGGTGTATGCTTCCACTTACTTGTATCTTCTTCCATTTCTTTCTTCTGTGTCTTATAATTTTCTGAGTACAGGACTTTTACATCCTTGGTTAAGTTTATTCTTAGGTATTTTCCCTAAGAATTTAGGTATTCTGAGGTGTTTCCCCTTGAGTTAAATACCCCCTCCTCCAGAAAGCCCTCCTGGACTGCCACACCTCATTGTTAGGTAGTGTCCCATCCTCTAACTCCCAACCTCTAACTGCCTCTCTCTGGGGGCAACTATCAACCCTTTCTTAGCTCCCTTGCTGGACAGGGATCTCCTCAAGGGCGGCCCACGTCTGGCTGCTCTGCACTGGGTAGAGCATATAGTAGATACTCAGTAACCCTGGGATGCAAGAACAAATGCCAAAATACCGACAGTCCCAACTGACGATGGTTCGACTTACGACTTTACAGCTGTATGATGGTGTGAAAGCAATACACATTCAGCAGAAACTATACTTTGAATTTTGCTCTGGTGACACTGGGTGGTGGCTGCAGCTCCCAGGCTGCCACGCGCTCACCAGGATCAACAATCCATACCGTCCAGTGTACTCACTGTGTTGGCGGGTGTGCTCACCCGTCGGCTGTGAGTGCCCGGAGCACGGTGCGGTGGGCTGGCTAAGCTGCGACGTTCCTCGGCGAGGTGTACTAAACGCATTTTCTCAGGACATTTTCCACTGCCCATGGGTTTATCATGAGGCACAGCCCTCGTTAAATCAAGGAGCATCAGAACTAAGTTCCAAAATGTAAGTTGAGCCCAGCCGGCATGATTCAGTGGTTGAGCATCGACCTATGAACCAGGAGATCATGGTTCCATTCCTGGTCAGGGCACGTACCCATGGTGTGGGCTCAATCTCCAGTGGGGGGTGTGCAGGAGGCAACCAATCAATGATTCTCTCTCATCATCGATGTTTCTATCTCTCCCTCTCCCTTCCTCTCTGAAATCAGTAAAAATATATTTTAAAAATGCAAGCTGACGAAATGCTTTATACATTGGAAGCTTGACAAAACAAACAAAAACTGAAAGAAATTGACTGTAACAGTGACACGTGCGAAATATGACCAAAGTCCACCCAACTCTGTCCCAATGTGAGGAAGTGGTATGAAAAGGAAGCGTGCACTGCCTGCCCCTTGGGACCGCGGCTCCCGCCACCCCCCACCGCTGCCCACCGGGGTGGGGGGAAGGGACAGTACCTGGGCCAGCAGGTCCTGGAACTGCTCCCTCGTGAGAGGCAGCAGGAAGGTGCTGACGACCCTGCGCAGCTCACTCTTGGACACTGTCATGCTGTGGTTGGGATCAAGCAGCTGGAAGGCTTTTATCAACTCATCTCCTTTATCGGTAATTTTTTGAAATAAAATCCGTTTCACATCTGAGGAGGACAGTATCGGATTTGCAACAGTTGTGGCTGTAAAAGAGAAACGGCTATTTATCAAACATGCGTAGAGCTGAGTGACCAGAACCCTCCCCTGTGGCCTGGGACCAAGCTGCCTGTGGGGCCTGGTCTCTGTGGGATGACAGCAATGACAGAGAAACACACGGCAAAGGCAACCTGCCCTGCCAAGGGCGTGGGTCACGACAGGTGGAAACGGGTGTTGGAATGAAACTTAGGAGTCAATTCCTTTTAAATCAATCTTTAAACTATATGTGTTTTCAACCTCTTGCTCATTTTCAAGGGGAAAAATGTGTAATTCTTACATCTAGATCACGCCCCTATCGAAGATAAGGAGGAATGAGGACAGGCACCCCGAGGGGCGAGAGTGCTGAGCTCAAATGCGCTTTGGGGCCTGGTCTGCCCGTCCGGGCGGAAGAGGAGGGGCGTCCTGGCTGAAGCATCTCAGGTCCTGGGGTCCAGAGTCACCAAGGAGAGAAGGTGCAACACTGGCCTGCCTTTCCTGGGTACAGTGGAAATTGCTGTAGTAACTGGCTGAAGTAACAAGTAAATACAGTAACTACAAACCAACTCACTGTACCAACCAGCATCAGCCAGAAGATGGGACGATTCTATTTTCTAGTTTATGACCGACGAGGGGAAGAGGAAGCTAAGAATAGCTGTTTGCAAAACCTCTCTGCTTACGAGGTTGCACAGGCTCGGTGACCACGGCTGGTAACTCTGTCCTACGTGTGTTTAATGTTGGTGGCATTGCCTGGTAACCCTCGCAAGATGCCACACCAGCCGCCACGTTGTGTGGAGTCACAAAGCCACAGGGAGAGGAGGGTGCTCCGGGCCTTTGCTCTCCTGGGAGGAGAGGACTGGCTGGGAGCCCGAGGGAGGGGAAGGGATTAACCCTCCCATAGAGATGCTTATGGTGCAGCCACACGTGGACTCCCACACGCCATGGACTCACGTGGCACAGCTCGCAATTCCCTTCGGGCCCACACATACTGCTCTCCCTCTGCCCGCCCAGCCTGGAGTGCCAGCTGCACCCAATGTCACAGAGGGATCATCCTGGTCATTTACATCTCCGTCCTGAAATCTTTTTTCAGACTTTCATGGACATTTTTAGTTGCTTTCTGAGAAACCCATCTTTTCTTTTATATTTTAATTTACTCTTTTTTAAACTTTATTATTGGAAGTGCTGAATAGCCTTTTTTTCCCCACTGATCCCTCCACCTGCCCCCCCCACAACCCCAGGCCTTCGCCACCCTGTTGTTGTGTTGTGGGTGATGCATCTGCACACAAGTTCTTTGGTTGATCACTTCCCACTCGCCCGCCTTCCCTCCGAGATCCCACACTCTGTTCCCTGCTCCCATGTCTCAGGATCCACTCTGTTCATCAGTTTATTTTGTTTATTAGATCCACATATGAATGAGATCATGTGATACTTGTCTTTCTCTAGCTGGCTTATTTCACTTAGCATGATACTCCCTAGGTCCCTCCATGCTGTCTCAAAGGGTAAGAGATCCTTCTTTTTTACTGATGCATAGTATTTCATTGCATAAATGTACCACGGCGTTTTCATCACTTGTGTACTGATGGGCACGTGGGCTGTTTCCAGATCTTAGCTATTGTAAATTGTGTTACTATGAACATAGGGGTGCATGTATGCTTTCTAATTGGTGTTTCTGGAAACCCATCTTTTCCATCAATAATTCTAATTTAAAATTATTAGGAAAAAATAATTAGAATTATCAGAAAATATTAATTTGAAACCATATGAAATTACTTAAAGGAAAACCTTTCATTTCGCATGCCCCTGCAACTTCTGAGATTTAAAATGAAAGCACTAACCCAACTTGGCATGACCTGCTAGTAAGAATGCAAATTAATGTCATCTTTCTGCACGGCCATCTGACAGAATTCTTTACGTCTGTCCAGAATAAAGTCACAACAGACTGTCCTTCTTCCTTCTAACAATGAGGAAAAAATGAGATAAGCTAAAAAAAGATGGCTGTAAAAGCCCATCAGAGAACTAAGGATGGAAAGAGATGGAATTCAGGAAGGATGGGCACTCGCACAGAAGGCCCAGGACCCCTCCCTGAGGAGCCCCAGGAAGAAAAGCCAGCTGCTCTGAGCTGTGCGGTGCCCACGGCCCACGGGGGCCTTCTGCTGGGCAGGGCAGCGGCTGGCCCCACGAAGGACAGAGCGGGAGCTGAGGCAGCCCCTCCAGAGCCGATGGGTCTTCACTGAGTGCACCTCACGGCCCATTGCAGACCTCAGGCAGGGTGGCCGGGAGCTGGGCTGGGGGCACAGAACACATCTGAAACTGGCAGGTGGGCTGAAAGCACAGAGCTCCCCAGGGGGCTGAGCTGGCAGCTGGGCTGGGGGACAGGTCTTCGGAGTCTCCCCAGGGTTCAGATGTCAAGAGCTGTTGAAGGGAGACATCGGAAGCCAGGGGTCCCCCAAATCTGACTGAAACTGCAACCGGTCCAGCCTGCCTGAGAGATTGCATGGAGCAGCCGTCTCGCCAAAAGCCGGGAGAAGAGGCGCATTCCTTTAGCTGGTGGTGAATATTAGTTACTTCCATCTCTACTGTTTTTCACACAAATGTCTGGTCTTAAATCTTTTTTAAATTGCAAGACAAGTGAAATAAGGAAGGTGTCCTAATGTAGAGCAAAAACAGTCATAAGAAGACCTAGAGAGTGAACAGATATAGCAATGATCAGGTGTTTAAACTAAGGATGGTAAAGGTGTTAGAGACTAGAGTCCCAGGGCACAAAATTCGTACCCTCAGGGCTGGGAGGGGCGGTCCCCTCAGCCTGGCCTGTGCCTCCTTGTAGTACGGGAGCCCTCAGGAGATGTCCGAACGTCAACTTAGCAGGCTTAAGCTGGCAGTCGGACATCCTTAGCGCTGCCATGGAGGCAGGAGAGGCTCCCGCCACTGCCGCTGCGCCTGCCAGCCATGAGCCCAGTGTGGGAACACATTGACCACCAGGGGGCAGCTCCTGCACTGCGTGTCTGCCTCCTGGTGGTTAGTGTGCGTCATGGTGACCAGTTGTCCCGCTGTTCAGACGGTTTGCATATTCGCCTTTTATTATACAGGACAACAGAAAAGTCGACACCATGCTGAACAGGGGGTTTCGGCAGAGAAATGGAAACTTTCTTAAAAGTACATGAAAAAGCTAGAAAATAACAATACAACATCAGAAGTGCAGAACTCATTTGACTTGCCTAATAGCAAACTGTAAGTGGTAGAAGAAAGGACTAGTGAATACAGAGTCAGGTCAGTAGAAATTGTTCCAATTGAAACAAACAAAAAGCAAAAAAAAAATCATGAAAGAACCAGGTACCTAGTATCTGTGGCTGCCAGGTTCATGCTTACCCCATGAATTCTGCTTATTTAATATACTAGTTAAACAAGTACATGCCTGCATATATATGTGCACGCATGAAAGCGAAGCCAGCCAGACAAGTAATAGTGACCACTTTTGGAGAGGAAAATGCTGTTAGGATACACCATATAAATATCTACAAATGTATACACACACACACACACACTAAGTGGCCAGATTATTATGACCACCTGACGTTTATAGGCAAATTAGCCGTACACTGCATCGTATGGGATACGGAAGCCGAAGGCCTGTTTGAACACCTTTGCTGTCTGCAGTTACCAAGATAAAACGTCTCCAATTTACACAGGAACACAAGGATTAGACAGTTGATCATTGGAAAAAAGGCATGTGGTCCCATGAATCACATTTCCAGGTGCATTATGCAGATGGCAGAGTGAGAATTTGGCGGAAACAGCATGAAAGCATGCACCCCACATGCATGAGTACACCCTTCAAGCTGGTGGGGGCAGTGTTATGGTTTGGGGCATGTCTTCCTGCCATGATTTAGGTCCTTTGATTCATGTGGAACAACGTCTGAATGGCACAACATACCTAAGTATCATTGCTGATCAAGTTCATCCTATCATGTGGATGGCATATCCCAATGGAGACGGCTTCTTCCAACAAGACAATGAGCCATGCCACGGTGCTCATATTGTGCAGGAGTGCTTTAAAGAACCTGAGGGAGACCTTACCTTGCTTAGGTGGCCCCCACAATCACCAGATCCAATCCAATTGAGCATTTGTGGGACGAAGTTAAAAGAGCCATCAGGCAGCTGGTTCCACAACCATCAAATCTCACAGAAATGGACAGTGCTATTCATCAGGCATGGTGTCAGATTCCTCGCATCACCTTTCAACATCTTGTGGAGTCAATGCCAAGAAGAATCGCTGCAGTATTGAAGGCAAACGGTGGCCCAACAAAGTACTGATGGGGTAGTGATAACAATCTGGCCACTCTGTGTGTGTGTGTGTGTATGTATATGTATACGTGTGTGTGTATACACATATATATGCTATATGTATGTGTATATAGGTATACACGTATATATATGTACATACATATATGTGTGTACATATATATACACATATATACATATACACACACACACATATACACATATATATGTACCATATTTTCCGGCGTATAAAACGACTTTTTAACCCAGGAAAATCTTCTCAAAAGTCGGGGGTCGTCAATGGAGCCAGACAGAGACTGCAATTGTCTCTGGTTGGCTCCTTTTTGTGCTGCATACGGTCTCCGTCTGGACTTTTTAATTTTTAACCCAGGAAAATCTTCTCAAAAGTTGGGGGTTGTCTTATACGCCCAGTTGTCTTATACGCCAGAAAATACGGTATATACATACACATATATATCTATATAAATAAAAATGTAAATGTTCATTTGTTCAAAATCTCAAATCTCTGTAAGTTCTTCACCGATTGCTTTGAAATTTTTATACAATGTTGCATTCAAATACGTGCGTGTTTTTATATACCTACATTATATAGATGTCACACCTGTGACAGGTAAAAACATGCTTTTTTTGAAAAAACAGGTAAAAACATGCTTTTTTGAAAAAACAGTGCCATCTGTTGGATGTAAAAGCAACGCACACTACGAACTTAACAATATTATTCAGTCTAACAGTCAAAGCCAGGCAGTCACATACAAGTCCGTCGACACTGTTGTGGAAGCAGATGAAGTGGTTAATTATCCAACAGAATTTTGGAATTCACTCAATCTGCCAGGGATGCCACCACACATACTGCAATTGAAAATCGGTGTGCCAATTATCATATTGTGAAATATCAACCAGCACGGGGCTGGGGTTGGGGCTGGGGCTAGGCTGGGCTGGGGCTCAGGGCACAGGCGGCTACCTCGGTCCCCCCGACGCTGGCAGCCGAGGGCTCATGGCGAGTGTGGCAGGTGAGGGTGGGGGAGCTTCCTCAGCTCCTTTTTCCTCCGGCTTTTGGGCAGCTCAGCAAGGGCCCCTGCCGGCGAGAGTCGGAAGCGGCCAGGCCACTTTGGGCGCAGGGCACGGGCCGCCTTGTGGGGAGCGGAGGTGCAGGCCAGCGCTAGGGGGCCCGGGCTGCAGAGGCGCACATGTGCAAGGCCAGACCAGCCAGGCAGGGCAGGGGCAGGGGTGGCGGCGGGCAGCCGCCCGGGAGGGCACATTGTATAACCACAAGCATTGTGCAATTAAACATACTAGAAACGTGCACTTCTCTTTTCTTTCTTTTCCATTTAACCAGACTGAGCCACAGCAACACGTGGCCGGGTACAGCTAGTGCGTGTGTGTGTGTGTGTGTGTGTGTATACGTATATATGTGTATATATGTGCATATATGTATATGTGTGTATATATATGTGTGTGTGTGTGTGTGTATACACTAGTAGCCCGGTGCACAAAATTCGTGCACATTGAAAGGGAATTAATTAGAGGAACATAATTTGGACTATCTAATATCAATAATATGTCAGCGTGAGGTAGTCCATGTTTCTGAAATTCAATGACATGAATTTTAGCTATTATTTTGCCAAAAAATGGAATGTACAGATATCATTTAAAAGAGCATTCAGCTTAATATTAAAAACTCTGGCTACCAAGTCAGGTCTGTTTTCAACTTTTTGCCAGTGTTGTAAATTGTTTACAGTATCTGCCCATTTTGGGTTGCATGTCATGGTTATGAATAAATCAGGCTTGCCATATCTGTTATAATTGCCATAGTATCCTGATATCGCTGCTGCATATTTCTGGGACTACCTCAGAAGATGATGTAAGTATTATCATTTTACCAATCGGCACATTGTCATTTTCAGATCTAGATTTGATATAATCCCATCAATCCACTATATTTTTCAACTCGCAACTTAGATTGGTTTGCTTTGATGAAATTTATCTGATTGGCCTCCATTTTTTAATATGAATCCACGATAAACTGTTGAGTTAATTTTCCTGCATTTAAAATAGGATTAAACGTGTCCCACACAGAGAGATGAAATCCATAATACTACATTTGTGTGACTCGTGTCCTTACATTTTGTCTAGTATTATTGTCAATTATACTGTTGTCTCTGAGTCTTAATGCAGTATCTATTCCCCAGCCTTGTTTACCATGTGGAAAAAGAATAAGATATGTCATCGCATCTAATGTAGGAAACAGGATATTGATTTGTTTCATTTTAGTGGCCTTTGGATTATTGGGATCTGGTTTACAATGAATGAGCAAGTCCCTTTCAAAAGGAGGTTCTCCATCTTCGTTTCTGAATATGACAGCAACCTCAGTTACACAGAGACAATTATATCTACCTGGGTCACTGTTACGCTCGTATTTAATTGCCATTGTTACTTCTGTGGGAACAATACCTTTTACTGCTGCTTCATATTGGGCTTCCTTTTCTACCTCATGTAGCATCTTGTACGATTTTGTTAATTCAACTTATTTCATTCATGAGGTTGTTGATGTTGATCATGAGTCTTTCTGAGCAGCCCTGGTTTTCTGGCATTGCTAATCTTTTACTTGTAGCTTCGGCTGCATCCAAAATATAGAGTTGAGCAAACTTCCGAGAAACACCATCCAAAGGATGTAAAGTTCCAGCACACTGATAAACTTGTCTGTGTATTCTAAAACAGCATGGCCCATATCCTGATAGCGATGCAATATTTGCACCCATGGAAGCAAAAGCAAAAGAACTATTTATGGAACAAATATTTTCCATGAAATTTTTACTGTCAGAATCTTGGTTTGTCGTTAATCTTTTTAAATATTCCAGGTAATCTGGCAAATGTATATCATTTAGACAGACTTTCCCTTTGCTACAACATCGAGTAAATTTCCCATCAGATGGTTTTTCATCAGAGACATTTAGTGATAGGCAAAATTCACATCTAACAGTCATTCCATCACAACTATGTTCGAGAACTGCATCCTCATGGACTCCATTTTCACTGAGAAGGCAGTTTCTACCAGTATTGGTAGTACTTGTTGATGACTGTTCTCTAGACATATTCTGTCGTCGCCACCGCCTCCTTTCAACTTCAAAGGCAGGTTGGTCTTTAGACACTTTCTGTTGATAACTCCAGTGTTTTTCGGCATCAGAGCAACGTTTTTCCTGTAGCTGGTGTTCAGATACATTCTGTCCCAGGAGTCACCTTCTTTCAAGATCAGACGCACTGCAGACATTTTCTGTCGATAACGCCGGCATCTTTTGGCTGCAGAGCTACATTGTATCAATAGCTGTTCTTTAGACATAGTCCCACCTCTCTACTATCACGGTCTGAGATGCAGGTGAATGAGAGTCCTGGCTGTCAGACTACTGAGAGCTATCTAACCAAAGGCTGATTCTGGATGATTCTGTGGTGATGGGACTTCCTCCTCCTGATGTCAGTTTCCATAGCTGTGATGAGGAAGCTGGAGTGATAGAGGGAGCTGCGCCCTCCAAGCCGCCCCCTCTCTCACTCTGATGTCCAGTGGTCTTCTGCTCTGCCAAGTCCTCCAAACCTCCTGCTCTCCGTCCGCTCCTCTCCCGTTCTGCTCTCTGCGGGCAAGGTCCCGGAAGTCTGAGGGCATGGCTACGGCCTCGCCTCCCGGTGCTGGTGAAGGTTTCGGGAGCCTGTGGGCGTGGCTTGGCTCAGCAGACCTCACCTCCCAGGCCGGCAATGGTCCCAGGAGCCCGAAGCCACAGCCACCATTGCCTCCTGGGGCACTTGACACCTGTGTATGCAAATTAACCGGTATCTTTGGCAGGTTAATTTGCATAGTCACTCTGATTGGCTGGTGGGCGTGGCTTGAGTGTAGCGGGAGGGGGGGTAATTTACATGTTTCTCATTTATTGTATAGGATATATATATCCCACGTCCAACAGCTGTTAAATCACGTTGTTTTCCATATCTTCAGAAAAATATCACTTCTACTGTCATGGTAAACAACCTGCTTTCTTATTTATAATGGTCAGGCCCTCTAGCAACTTCAACAAGAAATTATAGCTAATTTGCCTCCAAATGTCAATGGTCATAATATTCTGGCCACTCAGTGTATATAATTTTTTATTTAAGGAAAATATAATTTAAAAATGCCATCAATAAAAATAAAAGGCAAATGACCAATGGAAAAAAGACACTGATGGCACATCAGGCAGATGAAGGATTAATATCTTCACTACAGAGACAGCTCACAAAAATCATGAAAACCACTTACTCATAGTGAGTGAGCAAAGAGATGAAAAGGCAGGTTACAAAAGAAAACAACACAAGCCAGATGAACTTGAGATCAAAGTTAACCCCTCCTATTAGAGAAATGCAAACTAGAATCACAACAGAGTACTGCGTTTGGACTTGAAAGGACAAGATGTAAAGATGATATTCTGTCAGGATGCTTAGATTAAGCACCTTTAAATATTACCTGCATGGGTACAAGTGTCCTAAGGGCAATCCAAGAGCCTGAGAGTGGGAATGCCCTTTGACCCAGTAACCCGCTCACTGCAGCCTTCCTGTACCTGTACCATCAGGGCGTTAGGGAAACCAAGCCACACCCGAAGGGCACTGCAGGCCTGGCGCTATTGGACTACAACAGGCTCATTACTGACGATACATTTCTGTGCTGTAAATTGCTAGTCAACCCTCGCTTTCCACTCTCCCTTTCCCCATAGAAACAGGCACCCTGAGATGTGGGTAGACACGTGGCTATCCGGCATAAAGTCTGTATTTCCCAGGCTCCCTCGTGGATGCATGAGACCATGTGATTAAAGTCTCACTAACTGTGAGTGCACCATGGTGTCCACTGTGACTTCTGACTGGCCTTTCTCCCACTCACAAGGCAAAATCAGTTCCCCCTTCATCGTGTCCCCTCCAAGTCCTGCTCCCGGGCCATGCACTCACTGCTGCATCTGTGCGTCTGTCCCAGCACGTGTCTCTCACAACTGGAACACCCCATTTTCCTTTCTGGATTCCCCTCCGGGCGGGTCCTCCCTAGACCCACCTCCTTCTCCTCTGAACCTGTGACAGTTCTTGTCACATAGTAGGGCTCATAAAGTGTTTGAGAAGGAAGGAAGGGAGGGTTCATATCACCACCCTGCCACTTAGAAACTGTGTTAACTGTTGGGAAGTGTCTCAGGTCCCCATAAAGGAAAGGTGGGCAATAACAGAACCCACTCCCTCGCTCTGTTGTGGGGACCCAGGGCCGTGAAGCCCTCGAACAGAGTCAGCCCGCACCACACACTTAACGACAGCTACTATGAGCAGCATCTGCTCGTGAATACTCACTTGAGGAGGATTTGGACGTATTTTGGAAACCATTTCTTGAACAGACTCTAAATGGTGAAGAATAGGGTCTTACATTTGTGAATTTTTGAACATGAGGACACAGAGTATGCCAAACTGGTATGGTAGCCATTTTGCACATTAAATCCCTGCAATAGAAGAGAAAACATAATACATTACATTCAAGCACACATTACAGGCGAGGCCAACCTCCCAGCTACCTCTTCTGGCAGGACAGCGGAGCCTGTAAGAACACAGCTAGCTATGACCTTCCCGCCAATGTCGCAAGGACTATTCTTAAAGTGAACACAAAACTGTGGTGTTACGCTCCCTGTTTTTAGCAGATCCAATCATCTTCAAAAATGGAAAAATGAAGTTGTTTGGACATGAAACCCCACCTGCATCCTGACTAGTGTGCACCACTTTGCTCACGTAAAAAAGCATTCAAACCTGAAAGAGTTTTTGTGAGTTTATTTGAGCCAAACTGTCGACAATTGCCAGGAAGCAGAATCACAACGATTGGGATAATGCTCCTGAGAATGGCAGTTTCTCACTGTTTCATACATGACAGTCAAAGGAGGAGACGTAGGTGGGTTACATGAAATTCATTCGTGATGGATTGGCGGGAGGGGGGCGGTGCGGGGGGGAGCAAAACGGAGAAACCTCTGAGATTGGATGAAGAGTAAAATGTCAGACACATACTTCTTTCCCTAGGTGGGTACAGGACAGCCAACAGTCACCAATTAACATGATAATAACAATGAAGGAATTTGCGGTCTCCGTCCTGGCGCCCAGGGCATCTGTCAGGAAAGATACCGGCCTAGGACGCTGACTACCCACCACAACTGCTTCTAATTAAAGTTTTAATTTCAGACCATCCTTTGTGCTCACTTTAGGTCTTTGAGTTTGCAAGACAGCCTTCCCTCAACTTGTCAGGTTAGCGTGTGGCTCCTTTTTCGTCCACAACTCCTTTGGTGGACATGAGGAGGGAAAGTCTGGGCTCTGAGCTTCTTTGTTTCCCTTTCTTATTAAATGTATTGTTGACAGGATCACATAGGTTTTGGGTGTGGGTTCTTACGTTACAAGATCTACACCTTGCCCTGTGTGCCACCGCCCATGGACTGAGCTTCCTAAGCGCCTCACTGCCCCCAGCACACAGTGAGGCAGAGCTGGCCTCTGAAAGCCTTCCCCGCCGTGAAACAGTGAGAAGCCGGCCAAAACGCCACAGCGAACCATCTCAAAACTCTACAGTTAACCAGAGGTTTGCAGCAATCTGACACTAATAGCTGGAGACTCCAGTACCCACTTTTGATGATGGATAGGCCAACTAGAGAGAAGAGCAAATATATGTATATTTTACCCTAAGATCAGAAACAAGATGAGGGTGTCAGCTCGCATCACTTTCATTCCACACTAGTGGCCCAGTGCATGGATTTGTGCACGTTGAAAGGAAATTAATTAGAAGGTGGCTGGTGGGGCAGGACTCGGCAAGACAGGCCCGACACACCCTGGAGCCAACCTCCTGCCAACCCTCCCCAGCTGGCCGCACCTGGGGCAGCACTGGGGCTCACACACGGTGTCTGCGGAGTGAGCGGGGTCCCTCTGGCAGGTGGGATCCCTTGGCCTGGCCTGCAGGGATCGAGCCGAAACTGGCTCTCCCACATCCCGAGGGGTCCTAGAGTGCAAGAGGACACTCTGCAAAGCTGCTGTCATATAGGGTGTGGAATGCAAATGCAAGTGTGCAGTAAACCAGACCTGGGCCAGTAGTGCCCCTGCAACAACATAACCCATGGCCAAATGTGGACTCTCACGGCTCCCTCCTCTCTGGTTCCGGGATGCATCACCTGAGAACTGCTGCTGCCAAGTCACTGCAGCTCGCCAGCTCCTGCATTGAACATCGGCTCCCTGGTGGTCAGTGCACGTCATACCTACCAGCCAGTCAGACAGTCGCTTAGCCTTTTATATATAGAAGATGGTGCTAAAGGTTCTAGCCAGAGCAATTAGGCAAGAAAAATGAAATAAAAAGGTATCAAGTTGGAGACTAATAAAAATTATCTCTATTTGCTAATGTCATAATCCTATATAATAAAAGAGAAACATGCAAATTGACTATTTCTCCGTTATGCTCAAATCCTGCCCACAAGCCACGCCCACCAGCCAATCAGGAGCAAGTATGCAAATTAGCCCAACTAAGATGGCAGTGGCCACGGAGCTGGAGTGAGCAGGAGGCTTGGGTTACCCCCGGTGATGGAGGAAGCCAAGCTTCCTGCCTATCCTGGTGGCCCTAGGCTCTGCTCAAGGCTACAAAGTTTCAATTATAGAAGATAAATAAATCCCAGAAAGAAATAAAAAGAAAAAGAAAAAAGGAGAGGCTGGGAGTGTAAGTGGTAGGGGAGCGTGGCCAGCCTGAAAACAGCCATCAGCCCCTCACCCAGGCTGGCCAGGCACCCCAGCAGGGACACCCCCCCACCGTGAAGGTGCTGTGGGCAGTCTGAAAACAGCCCTCAGCCCCTCACCCAGGCTAGCCACACCCCCATGGAGTGAGGGTCCCTGCTGGGGGGCTTGGCTAGCCTGCCAACAGCCATAAGCCCCTCACCCAGGCTGGCAAGTCACCCCCACCCTGATCCGGGACATCCTTCAGGGCAAACCAGCCAGCCCCCACCCATGCACCAAGCCTCTATCCTATATAATAAAAGGGTAATATGCAAATTGACCCTAACAGCAGAACCACTGGGAATGACTGGTCACTATGACATACACTGACCACCAGGGGGCAGATGCTCAATGCAGGAGCTGCCCCCTGGTGGTAAGTGCGCTCCCATAGGGGGAGCTCTGCTTAGCCACAGCCAGGCTGCCAGCTGCCAGCACAGTGGTGGTGGCAGGGGCCTTTCCCACCTCCTCAACAGCGCTAAGGATGTCTGGCTGCAGCTTAGGCCTGCTCCCTGCTGGTAAGTGGACATCCCCCGAGGGCTCCTGAGCTGCTAGAGGGATGTCTGACTGCCGGCTTGGGCTCCATCTCCCAGGGAGCAGACCTAAGCCAGCTGGTGGACATCCCCCGAGGGGTCCCAGACTGCAAGAGGGCACAGGCCAGGCTGAGGGACCCCCCGAGTACACAAATTTTTGTGCACCAGGCCTATAGTTTTGTATAATAGAAAATCCTACAGAAGACACACATGCCAAAAAAAACAAAGCACTATTAGAATAAACAACTTCAGTAAGGTTATAGGATATAAAATCAATATACAAAAATCTGTTGCTTTTCTATATATATGCAATAAACAACCTGAAAATAAAGTTAAGAATACAATTTCATTTGAAGTAGGAAGCTGGGTCAGCCGCAGAAAGGATGGAAGAGGTGGCTCAGGATTAAGGAAAGAGGAGAGAGGATGGAATGGTTGTCTGGAGGGGCAGGCAAGCAGGAGCCTGGAAGAGAAGCGTGCCTGCCAGGGAGTCTGAAGAGTCCTCCTGAGGTCCGTGGACATGAACCTCACAGCCAGGACCAGTGGTGGAGAGTCGGGTTTAATCTGGGACAGGGTTTTGAAAGGCAAGTGTGACGCAGCAGGGCGAGGGTATGTGCAAGGGAGGTGACAGCATGGGCAGGGGCTGCTCAGGAAGGAACACCGAGAATGCTGGGAATGATGGGCGTCTCTGAGACCACTGGCCAAGACTGAAGAGGTTAAGAGACAAGAAACTCAAGCTTAGGAAGAATTTTAAGAGGAAAAAAGTTATTCGAATTCCATTAGCATTTACTGGGGACTTACTTTGAGCCACGAAAGATGTTTAAGGTTTGTGAAAAGCTGTCATTTAACCCTCCCCATGCCCAATCCCTTTAACTCCTCCCATTTCACAGGTGAGGAAGCTGATGCTCGGAGCAGCACGCCATCTCCCAGGATTACACACCTGCTACGCCCAGAGCCGGGTCGGAGGAGAGCTCTTCCAGGGACCAGGTGCGTGGTCGGCAATGGCCAAGGCTTTCTTTCCTATTGCTTTTTGCAACATTAATGAGCAGCTCCTCGAGGGTGGCGAGAAGTCTGGCTGCCCACGGCTGCGTGGCCGTCCAGGAGTGCTCAACTCCTGCCTCGCCCCACTCGTCAGGCTCGCGGGGAGGACCTGCTGTAACTGCGTTCCTTAGTGCACTTACTGCTCATGCAAATAACCACTTTATTTTACCCATAAATTCACTGCCTAATAACAACCAGGCGTGCCAGGGCTTTGGCCTCCTGCCTTATTACACCACCTGAGGAGCGAGATAATCACCCAGAAATGTACTGCCTGTTGTGCATTTTATTACTTGAATACAAAGTGATTCAATCCAAGAAACACTTAAGCAGAAGACAGCGTGAAAAAAATAATAATCACGCGAGAAGTCATTCCCCCGGAGCTGCGGAGCGCACTGTGGGCCGGAGTCCCCTTCCCTAGGGAGGACGGGCCAGGGGCCGGGTGACCTGTGGGGTCCACCAACAGCAGGACCAGAAAAGCTGGCGTGGCTTCCATTGCCACGCGAACCCCCAGGAGCCAAGTCTGCGCAGCTCTGCAGCGGAGCGGTCCCTGCGTCCGACCCAGACACCCTCGGTGCAAGCGTTTCCCAAGCAGCCAGGCTCCCAGGGGCTCACTCTCCCGCACACGCTGCAGGCAGCCCCGGGGAGGGGGAGGTGCAGGAAGACAGGCTTGGCCCTCCCGGCCCGCCACAGCTCAGCATCCCAGCCGCCTCAGGATTTGAAGAAATGGCAGCATTTTCAAAACCAAGGAGAAGGGGTCCGCCAGGTCCACGGATGCAGGTGCAGCAGCTCTGCCGCCCCAGAGCTGCGGAGAGTGAACTGAATCCCCCCTCGGGGGGTCAGGCTAAGGGACGTCATCACCAGGGCCTCTCCAGGGGACAGAGCGATCCATCTGTAGGTTCCTCAAGCAGGAATAATGTGTTCTTATTGCTCTTACTACCGTTATTTTTAAATGCGTTATTTTCCACTTTTAAAAATTAGCTTTAAAAGGCTGTTGAGGCCGACAAGGAGCTTTAAAACAGCGGCTCTCAAATGTGGCCCCTGAACCAGCAGCATCGGAAATGCAAATCCTTAGGTGCCATCCAGACCAACCGGAGCCCCCGGGGTGGGGCCCAGCCCCCCGTGTCTAACAAGCTGAGCCCACTGCAGAAGAGCCGGAAGCTGATTTGTAAGTACCCGCCCAGAGTTTCTTATGGAGGCTCCTGTGTGAACTTCCCTGCTTATTATCAAAGGGACATAGAAAGACCAGCAAGCCCAGCTGGTGCGGCTCAGTGGTTGAGCGCTGACCCATGCACCAAGAGGTCACAGGTTCGATTCCCGGTCAGGGCACACGCACCAGTTGCGGGCTCCATGCCTGGTGGGGTCGTGCAGGAGGCAGCCAATCACTGTTTCTCTCTCACCAATGTTTCTCTCTCTCTTTCCCTTTCCCTTCCTCTCTCTCTAAAATCAATAAAAAACATTGAAGTGAGCTTGCAAGACTCACCTTGCAATTAAATATGAGCACCTGCCTCGTGACAACCTTGAGTTGGGTACCGTTATCCACGTTTTCAGGAGCAGAGGCATTAAACTCCAGAGAGAAAAGGTAAATTTATGCATGAGGCCAAGACCAAAACTCTCCTAAATTGAATCCCAGGCTTTCTGCCCAGTTGTGCTAGGAGTGTGTGCGTGTGCATGTGCGTGTGCATGTGCATGTGTGTCCACATGATTTGTGTGCATGCATTCTCATATAAACACATCACTAACAATGAAATTCACATAGATTGGTAGGGAAATAAAATCTGTCTATCAATCCTCAATAATGGACACCTTGTATTTGCCACAGTCTAACAATTCTGCAACCTCCTCAAAATGACACATAGAAAATGAAAAGTAAGTCATCTACAGAGACATCTAGCCCAGCACTAGGATGCCAGGGTTCGCGCCCCACGCTGGAAGCCCAGCCCAGCCTCCCCACCCAGCCGCACACTTCTCCATGTCTCCAAGTTGGCTGGCAACCTAGTCTATGCTCTAAACATAGGAGTTAGAAGAATGCAAGCTGATTTACAAAGATCTTTCAAATGACATCCAAAAACACTATAGCCCAGCGGTTCTCAACCTTCTGGCTCTTTAAATACAGTTCCTCATGCTGTGACCCAACCATAAAATTATTTTCGTTGCTACTTCATAACTGTAATGTTGCTACTGATATGAATCGTAATGTAAATATCTGATATGCAGGATGGTCTTAGGAGACCCCTGTGAAAGGGTCGTTCAACTGCCAAAGGGGTTGCGACCCACAGGATAAGAACTGCTGCAAAGCCAGTCATCAGAATTCAACTGAGCAGAAAAATCTGTGCTTGTAAGCTGACCTTACACGGCACGAGGCTTATAAACATGGCCATCCCACGAGTCTGCACCCCAGCCATCTTCACCGAGGGTCTTCCCTGCATCAGTGCTCCTCAACTCCCCACCCAGGCTGTCACCTTGCTCCCAAAGGTTTTATATATATATATATATATATATATATATATATATATATATATATATATATATATTTATATTTATATACACACACACACATATACACATATATACATATATACACATATATACATATACATACATACATCCTATATAATAAAAGGGTAATATGCAAATTGACCCTAACAGCAGAAAGACTGGGAATGACTGGTCACTATGACACACACTGACCACCAGGGGGCAGATGCTCAATGCAGGAGCTGCCCCTGGTGGTCAGTGCCCTCTCACAGGGGGAGCTCTCCACAGCCACAAGCCAGGCTGACAGATGCCAGCACAGCGGTGGTGGTGAGAGCCTCTACTGCCTCCTCAGCAGTGCTAAGGATGTCTGACTGCAGCTCAGGCCTGCTCCCCACTGGCAAGTGGACATCCCCCAAGGGCTCCCAGGCTGCCCAGAGGGATGTTGACTGCTAGCTTAGGCCCAATTGCCCAGGAAGCGGGCCTAAGCCAGCAGGTGGACATCCCCTGAGGGTTCCCAGACGGTGAAAGGGCACAGTCTGGGCTGAGGGACTCCCTCGAGTGCACAAATTATTGTGCACCAGACCTCTAGTGTATATATATATATATATACATATATACACACACACACACACACACACACACACACACAAAATTATTGATTTTTACACAGAGGAAGGGAGAAGGATAGAGAGTTAGAAACATCAATGTGAGAGAAGCATCGATCAGCTGCCTCCTGCACACCTCCTACTGGGGATGTGCCTGCAACCAAGGTACATGCCCTTGACTGGAATCGAACCTGGGACCCTTCAGTCCGCAGGCCGATGCTCTACCCACTGAGCCAAACCAGTTAGGGCACTCTCAAAGGTCATCTTAACAAAAACTTTCTCTCCCAGCATAAATTTCAAGTCTATGCACACACACACACACACTGCAAGACACAGACTCAGAAATCAAACTCAGACCACAATACAGATCTCAAAGTCAATACACTTTCATGGAGTAACATCTCCTGTTGTAAGTGATAACTACACAGGCCATGTTGAAACACAAAAACATGTTTAGGACAATGTTCAGAGGAAAAGGACAGGAAACACTGTGAACGCAAAGAACGTCTTCTCAAGATGGGCAGGGTCTAGGAGATGTGACAAAAACAGCTATGTTGGGATGGTGGGGACATCAGTTTTTTTTTTTAATCCTCACCTGAGATTATTTTTCCAATGATTTTTAGAGAGTGGAAGAGAGGGGGAAAGATAGAAACATCGATGTGAGAGAAACACATCGATTGGTTGCCTCCTGCACGCACCCCACTGGAGCCTGGACCAGGGAGGAGCCTGCAACTGAGGTACATGTCTTGACTGGAATTGAACCCAGGACCCTTCAGTCTGCAGGCTGATGCTCTATCCACTGGGCTACACCGGCCAGGGTGGTCTTTTTCATTTCAAATGCTCTTTAAAGAGTGTATCTCAGCGTATTCGCTGCAATATGCTCATAGGTAGCACCTGACCGAAGGGCTCCTGCCTCCTCTCCCTCCCCACCTGTCACTCTCCCACAGCCCCAAGTCCTCCCTCTCACCCCCCACCCCCAGACTCCTCTCCCCTTCGCTCCAGGTGTGAGCTTGCCGCCTTAGAGAGGCCTGGCTGGTCCCCTTGTCCCCACCACCTGCGGAGCTAGCACAGCCTGTCCTCCCCTGCCCTGCACGCGCCACAACTAGAAACTATACTTCTCGTCTGGGAAAGCAGAGACTTGATCATAGGCTCCATGAAATAAAATGGTGTTTTTACACCCCTGCACCCCCAGCCAGGAGGACCCAGCTCATAACTGGCACTCCAAACGCATTCATCAAACTAATGAGTGAAGGCTTTTCACAGCCTGTCATTCAAACAGCGCTCCTCTCCCGCACACGCACACGCACACGCACACGCACACGCACACCCTAGATATTGTTCGTGGCCATCACTCTCGCCATTCAAGGCAAAGCTTCAGCATCACCCGATTCTTTCTTGTCCCTACACTGAGCACACGTGGCCGGAGACAGAAAGTGTCCTTAGCACCCGTGACCTCAGGGTGTTCACTGGCGGCCTTCCCTAGGAGACCACTGATGCCATGAGAGCAGGGACCTCACCTGAGGACGGTGGTCAGACAACCATGGATGTGAGTTTCGAAAGTGGAGTGTTGTGGTCATTCTCGGCCTGAATGCCTGCGGCCCCGGAATACGGATCCTAAAGCAAAGCTTACGTTGCTTTGTTTGTGACGTGCTCCCTCGCATTCAGAAAGGGCCTCAGAAAGTCGCTCCTACCCCCCGTGATGACAGACGCGGCCACAGGCCACGGGGAAACTAGTCACGTCAGGAAACTGACCGCGCCTGGCGGCTGTCAATCCGTGTGCCCGCGCAGAAGCGGTTTGACTGGCAGCCTTCTGCGATGGCAGGGCTGGGAACCATTCGGTTCTGCCAGCTCCGGAGCCACAGGAGCGACAGGAGCCGGTAGCACATCCTATTTATAGCTTGCCAGGCAGCAGGCGCTCAGGCTGGGAGGGAGGCTGGGGCTCAGCCCACAGTGCAGGAGGCTGCTGCCCCCTAGAGCAGCCCGGACGTCCCGCAGAGAAACCACCGCTGCCCGAGGCCCGCAGCACGGCCACCGCCTCACTTTCTGGACTCCCCGCGGCTAATGTCTGCAGTCCTGTTGGGCACCAAATTAAGGAATTCAATCTTCAAACCTATCAGCCGTTGCTTCCTGACACGATAAACACTAGCATGTCAGTCCCTTGACAACCCTGGCACAAAAGCCAGCATTTAGCCGCGCTGGCTGCGTGGCAGACATGAGCCGGCAGTGACAGTGGCATCCTGATCAACCCGCAGCACTCTCTCCCTGAGGCCTGACCCCGGCACAGCACACGCATCAGCGGAGGGACGCGACCCCGAGCCAGCGAGCACGGGTGCGGGGAGAAGCGGGGTCTCACCTGGCCTTGGTGCTGCCTGATTTGGTGCTGTTGACATTGCTTTTCATGCCATTTCGTTTCATTTCCTTCAAGACAAACTATCTCTGAATTTGCGTATTCTGAAAGATAAGAGAGCAGCGGGTCAGCACAGGATGGCAGACAGACATCCTTCATTAGCTCTCGGGCCACAAGGCCAGAGCCGCTGGGTCTGCAAGGAAATCCAGTGATAGCGCCGCCTACTAAAGGGGGTCGAGCCCCAGGCAGGGCGTCCCGTGAACGTCACTCCAGATGTCAGCTTTCCGAGGCAGGGAGTTGATGTCAGAGCTCCTCTTCCCATATCTCCATCACACACACACACACACACACACACACACACACACACACATATCACATACACATACTATACACACACACACATGCCACATTCACATACTACACAAACACACAGCACAACCACACACACAACCACACACAAACTGCATATACACACCCACGCACAGCACACACACAGCACAACCACTCACACCACACACACCCCCCTACGGCGGTCCCCTCTACTTTCCTCACATCAGGCAGAATAACCATTTTAAAATGCTGATCTTGTGCCCAGCTGGTGTGGCTCAGTGGTTGAGCATCGACCTATGAACCAGGAGGTCACAGTTCAACTCCTGGTCAGGGCGCAGGCCCAGGTTGTGGGCTCGATCCCCAGTGTGGGCATGCAGGATTCTCTCTCATCATTGATGTTTTTCTCTCTCTCTCCCTCTCCCTTTCTTTCTCTGAAATCAATAAAAACATGTATTTTTTTAAAAAACACAACTTGGTTCAATGAATGGTGCATCTTGTGCAAGGTACTGCATTTAGAGGGGAAAATGCTGATCTTGTGTTACTTCCTTGCTTTACAAATTCCAGTTGCTTCCTATGGCCCTTGGAATAAAGACCAGGGCCCTCAATGGTGTCACGAGGCCATGTGGGTGGGCTGGGCCCGCTTCTCCGGCTCCATCCCTCTCCTGGGTTCTCCATGCAGCCGCCGCACTGGCCCCCGGCAGTCCCTCCAATGAGGCCTTCCCGTGGGAAAGCTTTCTTCTGTCTGCAGCAGCCCTCTGCCCAGACCACTCATCCTCCTCCCCGCTCTGCCTCTGAATTCGTCCTCCTCCCAAAGGTCTGCAGGACCTCCTGGAGGGCTCCTTAGACACCCGGCTGCCCCTCCCCCTGATCCTGGGTGGGGGTGAGGCCCGAGAATTTCCTGACAGTTCCCAGGTGATGCTGATGCTGAGGACTCGGCCACATGTCTCAGGGCAGTCACTTCCTCTGGGAGCCTTGACACCCGCACGCTAGGTGGGCCCCATGACACGCTCTGAGGACCGCCATGGCCCCTGGGAGCCCTGAGCCAGCTGCAGTGACGCATCTGCCTGTATGAGGTTCCACTAATGCTAGTCTCCGGCGCGGATCCTAGGCAGGGACTAGTGTTCAGAGGTGTTCGCCCCTGAGGGAAGGAGTGCACTTGCTTCCTCCCCTGCACCCGGATCAGTTAGGACAGAAGTGCCTGCCTCTGGCCTCCCCCCCTCGAAGCAATCAGCACCTGCCGTCCATTTCACTGGGAAAACGCCTGGTAAACAGACTCTCTGCCCCTCCACCCCTATGTCACTGCTCTGACCCTCACTGGTCTGAAGAAACAGCCCTTAAATTCCTTCCAGGTCTCCACTCCCCCTCCCATCCTCCTCCTCTGCTGCCAGCTCCATCTCTCTCAAGCACTGATAGTCATGTTACTCCTTGGCTTGAAGACATGCAATGCAAACACGCATGTGTCCCATTTTCGGAGAACTCCGCACAAAGG
>PVJC01019241.1:5906-30541 GCA_004026665.1 Murina feae
TCTCTCTCTCTCTCTCTCTCTCTCTCTCTCTCTCTCTCTCTCTCTCTCTCTCTCTCATTACTAAGACACTAAGAGCACCTCTGCATAAGCACTCCCAGGTCTTCTGCCTGCTGCCAAAGGAAGGTGCTGTATGTCCCAGATGTCCATCCACCTGTAACTTCTGGATCCTCTTCTAGGGGAAGAGCTCTTAACAGAAGTGGGTATGGGTTTGGGGGTTAAACAGGTAGGTTTGAATCCTAGCAACACAATTTACTTGCTATATCATCTTACATAAGTCATTTTGTCTCTCTGAGCCTCAGTGTCTTCACCTTTAAAATAGGAACAATAAATACTTAAAACCCAAGGGGTTGCTATAAGCATTCTATGAGTGAGACCACAAGCAGAAAAACACCAGGACATAGTGGGTACTCAGTAGCTGTAGCTTCCCTTTCACTTCCCTAGTTTCTCCTCTCTTCAAAATGGCAACTGACACATACTAAAACTCTTATTTTTTCTCTTGTTTTTATTTTCCTATTTTTCCTTCCAGTCCATCTGCCCCCACCATACACACACCACCCTCACCACTATCATTACCAGTGAATACTTTTGTTCAAACTTGTCTCTCATTCACTGTCTAGTTCAGGGGCTTTGAATTTTCATTTTGCTCATGTTTATTTGTTTATAAAAGCAGCCCTTTTTGCAAACAAAATCACATGTAGACCTCTACTACACAAGACAAGATCAGAACTATTCATGGCAACCCTGAAACATCTCTGGGATTCACTAAAGCTCAGTGCATCACACATTGGAAACTCTTGGGCTCTTTGCCACTCAAAGGTCTATTGACAGTCAGGGTTGGCAGGCTCCTTGGTGGTCATCTGCCTATGTATCTGGATGGGAAACAGGTCCAGAGATTCAGACACCCATTGGTTCTCAGGGCTGGAAAGAACCCTGAAGGTTACATAGGGGCCAGGCTGACAGGTTATCAGTGCAGAACAGGGACAGAACCAGCCTTCAGACTTCCATTTGAAGATTTTGGGAGGACGCCTGCCTCTCACCATGTGCAAGAACATCATGTAATCAAGCGTCAAGAGCTAAAGAACCCAGGTGTAAAGTCAGCTCAGACAACTGGTACAGTACCTGTGTGGCCTCCATCAAATCACTTCCTTTCTCTATTTTTCTTCCTCTCCATTTTTCCCTTCATAAGCTGGGGTAATGATACCTACCTCATAGAAGCTGCATATAATCGCTATGGCTTTAGCTCTGTAAAAAACTCTCATAGTGACACTGGGCTTCAGAATTTCCAGGAGGGACACGTGCAATGGTGGAGGGAAGGAAGAGAGGCACCTCTAGCATTTTTCCTTTTCCAGGGCAGAAAGAAGACTCAATTCCTCCACAGAACCCTAGTTCTTATTTATGAGAAGTCTCTAACCTCTCACAAATCCCTTAGGCTTTTCCCAGCAAGGAGGCTGCTTCCCAGCTGGGGCTGGAAAGCTAAGGCCTTCCCACTTGAGTTCTCCCTTTTGTTCTACTTCCCCTCAAACACATAGCCTGAAGGACTGCCTTAGTCTTTTTGGAGAAAAAGTTTGGCAACCAGCAACCTGTTTGCACCTCTGCTGTGAACTCCTGCACTGAGGCCCTGGGTTCACCGAGCTGTGCAGTGTACCTCAGCCAGAACTGACTCCGTCTGGAACCAGCTGGTCAGTAGCCGACTCATTCATTTTATTTTCAGTTTTCCACAACTCCTTTCTCCTCTGATAAGCTGCCCAGGCAACAGGTTGTGCATTTAGTTAGCAATTATACTTAGCCACAAACTGCTACTTTGAACTGTGCACATTTGGTTTAATAGATGTACTAATGCTATGGTTTGCATATTGCCAAAGGCTGGAAACCACTTTGGCAGACCAAAGGGTCTTTCATACCACCTAGGTCACTCTTGCTGCTGACCTCCTCCCAGGAGCGAAACAGAAGAGGGCTGCTATCTAGGACGAGAGCACAGCTATTGTTATTATTTCAAACTAAAAATCATTAGGAAAATGTTCATTCCTATCAGAAACAAAAATATTGACAGGGCCATGTTAGCAAACTTGGAGCCCCCACCCTCCAAGACTACTGCTATGTGAGGTCCAGAAGGAGCTGGTACAATGGTGTGTGTAGTGTGTGATGTGCATGTGTTTGTGAATGGGTGTAGGCATGTGTGCACATTATCAAAGAGTTCTCCAGAAAAACAGAAAAACATCCTGCCAGTTAAATCTTTACAGAAAAGCTGGAGGGGCACCTTTAAAGGAAGCTCCTTTCAGTTGTCACTGAGGTGTGTTGACATATCCAAGGATTCTGTGGTTTCAATACCAGTTAAGAACAGATACCATCCATCCACGTGTTCAAGCCAAAAATCTAGCAGTCATCCTCCTTTCTCCTTATGCTCCATATCCAATCCATCAGAAATCTTGACTGCTTTACTCAGAAATATATCCCAAATCCCTCCATTTCTCCCACCCCGCCATCAGTGTGTTCCAGTCATTATCACCTCTGACATGGACCAAGCCTCCTGAATGGTCTCCCTGCTTTCACCCTTGCTGCCCCATAGTCCATTCTCTAAACAGCAGTTAGGGCCATTGTTCAAAAACAGATCTTATGCTCCCTTTTCTGTCACAACTGACCTTATAGAAGCACATGTTGAAAATGGAACTTCTATCAACCTGGATCACAGAGTGGTTATGATAAACAGAGTGCTCTCTACTAGTTCTAATTTAGTCCTCATGAGTAAGAATTTAATACTGTGTGTTATCGCAGCATAACTGAGCCTATCCTGACTGATACAATGAATTCATACACATTTGGGGGGGGCAGGCTTTAGCTGATTCCTAACAAAGTCTGGGATCCCAAAGCGTCCTCTTAACCACTATCCTAGGAGAGGAAGCTGGCTGAATGAGACACAGTGCTCAGAGGGTACCATGAACAGGCCTGATCGTGTATGCCTCAGGTGGGGACATAGTATTAATGAAGCAAGTCAAGCAGGCAGACTGCTGAGCAGTCAAACAATCTGTACCAAGACCAGGATAGAGGACAGGACTTTGGTCCTGGGGTGGGGTGAACTGGAGTACAAAGCAGGTGACTGCATAGAACAGCGGTCATCAACCGGTGGTCCATGAGATCCAAAAGGTTGGTAACTGATGGTATAGAATATAGGAGTAGGAATCAACATGGAAGATAGCAGGGAAGGGGGAAAGAGGAGAAAGGCAAAAGAAGCAACTTAGATGCGACATAGATTACCAAAGGTTGCTTTTAAAGCTGCTTGATCTCAGATCAAATTGGCAGCAAGAAGACCCAGGGACCAATGTAGAACCCCAGCTATTGTCACAGTTTCTTCAGCTCTTTGATCTGCTGAAGCTAACAGGATCTTCCATGCTCAGCCATGACTGTCTCCATGGAAAGTATGGTGAACCAAGCTGGCCAGAGTGAACCTGCCTGGAACAGCTGGGGTAAATAGTGGGAGAAATGAGGAGGGGCTTGTATGATCATAATAACAGCTCACAGTTATCTAATGCTTTTTATATGCCAGGCACTGTGGCAAGTACATTACATGCACGCTTTCTCCATAATCTTCATAAAGTGTTATCTCCACTTAGAGACATTAAGTAACTTGCCGAAGATCATACAGCTAGTATATGTCAAAGGCCTGATTTAAAACAGAGGATTTCTCCTCCCTAACCCATACCTTTAACCAGTTTATTTTTTCTTCCTCCTACTCCCTGAATTTATGTATTTCTTTTCCTTTCTCCTGGTTTCTCATTACCCCCATTTCCTGCCATCCATTTAATTCCTTCTCTTCACACTCTTCTACTTGAAATGAAAAAAAATTGAGTACACATACATTGTGAATGTTTTGGCTGTCCATCTTCTGACTTAATGTCTCATCATGTTAGCTTTCCCTACACTGACCACTGATAGGTGACCCTTGCAGGAAGGCTTTTGGACAGCATGACCCTCACTGGGAAAGGAGGCAGTGCAGCTCCCTGTGCACAGACAGCAAATCTGGGTAGAGACATCAGGTACTTTGGGAACTTTAAACCCTCCTGAAGGGAGCTTAGTCACAATGCTGTGTCGATAAAAGTTTGTAGGGAGGAGGCTTTCCTGGAAGCATAGGCTTTGAGGTTTGATAAATACTTGGTGTGTGGGAGAAAAGTCCTAGAATTGATTTTCTCTGATTATTTGAAAGTCCTTGGGATGGATCTTTCTGGAGTGTCAGTTCTGGCATCATAAAATAGAAAGAGAAAAAAAAAGAGCACTGGGTTGTTCTTAGACTAATGGGATTCTGATCTGGCTTTTCCACTTACTGGCTGCCCAGCCTCAAGCAAACCATAATAATCTCTCCGGTACTGTTTCCTCATCTGCAAAATGAGAAAAAGAGTTCTATACCTTCCTCATAGGGATGCTATGGAGTGAGCATCAAATAACTTCATGACATCTTCAAGGCACCGCAAACTCAATAACACTGATTTCCCCCTTCACCACACTCCACTGCTTCTTTTGCTAAAGGCCACTGTTTTTAATACTGTCACTTAAGCCAGAAACCTTGTCCTCCCTAACTGAAGACTATCTCTAGAACCTCCTCTTCAGAGTCACCATCACCACTCTTCTCAAAATCACCTCATTTCTCCCTGGGACTACGGTAATACTCTCCTAACTGGCTCTGCTCTGACCCAACCCCATCCAGTCCATTCTCTCTATACAACAGCCAATGTGAACATTTTGAAATCAAAATCAGATCATGTTACTTCTCTCCTTCGATGGCTTCCTGTTTCTCTTAGGATAAAATCATATAACTTCTTCCACAGCCCACAGGACCCTGAGGATCACCCTCACACAGCTCTCCCTCATCAGTACTGCTCTTTCTCTTGGTCCCTTGTGTTTCACCACACTTGCCTCCTTGCACTTTTGGTTTCATGCTACCTCCTGCCATAGAGTCTTCTCACATGGTGTTCTCACTGCCTGGAATACTCCTCCCAAACTCCCTCCAGCTCCAGGCACCTTCCTGAGTGTTAACTTCTCCAGGAAAGATTTCCAGTCTACTGAGAGTATGTCAATTCTTTCTATTATTCATTTTAAATTGTGATTATTCATTTGTGATTATTTGGCTAATATCTGCCTCTCCTACTAGATTGTTAGCTCCCTGAAGGCAAGGTTCATGGCTAGTTTTGCTCACTGTGGTGTCTTCAAGCACCTGACACAGTGCCTGGCACATAGTAAGCACACAAACAATATTTGTTGAATGAATAAATGAATATGGATAAAGAATAAAAGCTGTTTAAAACTAAGTCCTCATTGCAGAAATTCATGTGGCAATCCAAGGGACCCAGCATAGTGGAAACAATCTTGAAAGTAAAAAACAAAGTTGGAGGAATAATAATTTACAACTTTGAAACTTACTACAAAGATATACTGATCAAAACAGTGTGTTGCTGTCATAAGGACACACATATGGATCAATGGAATAGAATTGTGAGTCCAGAAATAAGTCCATACACCTACAGTCAATTGATTTTGACAAGGGTGCCAATAATATTCAATAGGGAATGAGTAATCTCTTCAACAGAAGATGCTGGGACAACTGGATTGCCACATGCCAAAAAAAAATTAGACCATTACCTCATACCATATAAAAAAAAGTTAACTCAAGGCTCTCCCTCCTGGGATTTTGCCCACACCTTTTCTTCCCCATTTTCTCCTCCCTCCCCCCACACCCAAGGCATGCATCTCTTAAACTCTAAGGGACCCCACAAGACTTGCAACCAGGAGAGCAATGGGAAGTGGCAGCTTGTCCAGGGCTACCCTGAACCTGTCTCCAAGGCCTCGTTTTCTCTGACTCTCCAATGAGCTGATAGCAGCTCTACCTTGGCTCACTTCTTTCACTGTGACTTTTTTTTGTCAGTGAGCCAAAGCAGCCCCACCAAGGCTGTCTCCTGTTGCTTTTTCTATTCTAAGCCTGTACTTGTTTCACTGTCCCCAGCTTTAGTGAACATACTCTCAAAAATTTTTTAAAAGATAACTCAAAATGAATCAAAGACCTATAAAACTCTATAAAACTCTTTGAAGTAAACACAGATGTAAATCTGACCATCTTTGGATTACACAACAGTTTCTTATATGTGATACCAAAAGGATAAATAACCAAAGGAAAAATAAATAAATTGGACATCATCAAAAATAAAAACTTTTGTTCATCAAAGGACACTTACCAAGAAAGTGAAAAAGCAATGCACAGAATGGGACAAAATATTTACAAACTGTATGTCTAACAAGGGATTGATATCCAGAATCCATAAAGAATTACAAAATTCAAAAATGGGCAAAAGAATTGAAGTTTCTCCAAAAAGATATACGATGGCCATTAAGCACATGAAAAGATGCTCAACATCATTAGCCATTAGAAAATGCAAATCAAAGCCACAATCAGAGATCTCTTCACACTCACTAGGATGGCTACAATTAAAAAAAACAAAACATGGAAAATAACAAAGATGTAGAAAAACAGGATGCAAAGAAATACCAAGGATTTAGAGAAATTGGAACCCTCATACATTATTGGTGAGAATGTAAAGTGGTTCATCTTCTGTAAAGAACACTCTGGCAGTTTCTCCAAACGTGAAACATAGATTTCCCATATGAACCAGCCGTTGCACTCCTAGGTTTATTCCCAAGACAAATAAAAGCACGTTTACACAAAATTTTGAAAATGAATGTTCACAGCAGCATTATTCATAATAGCTGAAAGAAAGAAACAACCCAAATGTCTTTCAATGTATGAATGGATAAATAAACTGTGGTATAGCCATACAATGGAATGAGTGCTAACACATGCTGCAATGTGAATAAACGTTGGAAATATCATGCTAAGTAAAATAAGCTAGACACAAAAGGCCACATATTGTATGATTCCATTTATATGAAATATTCAGAATTTTAAAATCTATAGAAACAGAAAGTACATTAATGGTTATCATGGGTTGGTTTGGGAATGGAGAATTAAGAAGTTATGGCTAAGGGAAGCAGGGTTTCTTTCGGGGGTAATGAAAATGTTCTAAAATTGTGGTGATGGTTGTACAACTCTGAATATCCTAAAAGCATCTGAGTGGTATATTTTAAATTGAGGGGTTTTATGGCATGTGAATTATCTAATCTAATAAAAGAGTAATATTAAAATTGACCATTTCTATGGGATGCCTAAGCCACACCCACCAGCAAATCAGAGCGGCTGTATGAAAATTAACCCAGCCAAGATGGAGGCCAGCAGTCACGGAGCTGGAGTAAACAGCAGGCTTTGATTGCACCAGGAGTAAACTGTCTGACAGCTGGCAGGGCTTCTCCCGGCTCCAGGCAACATTGTTGCAACATAGTTATAGAAGCCTCGGAGCTGAAGCAAACAGCAGGCTTCTGTTGCACCATCGATGGAGGAAACTGCCTGCCTAGAGTCTACTAAGACAACATTCTTTCAATTATAGAAGCCACAGAACTGAATCCAACAGAGGCTTCGTTACCTGCCTAGGCCTCAGCTTAAAGGAACAGTGTATCAATTATGAAAGATAAATAAACCCCAGAAACCTGCTCCCAGCCACCCTTGCTGGGACGTTGAGTCAATGGGAGCTGTGGGCAGCCTGAAAGTCTGAAAACAGCCCTCAGGCCCGCATCCAGGCTGGCCACACCCCAATGGGGTGAGGGACCCCACTGGGGGGCTTGGCCAGCCTGCAAATAGCCATCAGCCCCTCACTCAGGCTGGCCAGGTACCCCAGTAGGGACCCAAAACCTGAAGGGGCTGTGGGCAGCCTGAAAATGGCCCTCAACCCATCACCCAGGCTGGCCACACCCCAATGGGGTGAGGGTCCACACTGGGGGGCTTGGCCAGCCTGCAAACAGCCATCAGCCCCTCACCCAGGCTGACCAGGCATGCCAGCAGGTGGACATCCCCAGAGGGGTCCCAGACTGCGAGAGGGCACAGGCCGGGCTGAGGGACCTCCCGAGTGCACAAATTTTTGTGCACCGGGCCCCTAGTCCTATATAATAAAAGGGTAATATGCAAATTGACCCTAATGGCAGATGACTGGTCACTATGATGCACACTGACCACCAGAGGGCAGATGCTCAATGCAGGAGCTGCCCCCTGGTGGTCAATGAGCTCTGCTCAGCCACAAGCCAAGCTGACGGCTGTGAGCACAGCAGTGGTGGCCCACCTTCTTGGCAGCGCTAAGGATATCCAATTGCGGCTTAGGCCCACTCCCCAGGGACATCCCCCAAGGGCTCTCTGGCTGCCAGAGGAATGGGAACAGTCCTAAGCTGGCAGGTGGACATCCCTCAAGGCTCCTGGGCTGCTGGAGGAATGTCTGATTTCCAGCTTAAGCCTGATCCCCTGGGGAGATCAAGCCTAAGCTGGCAGGTGGACATCCCCCAGTGGGGGTCCCGGACTACAAAATGGTGCAGGCTGGGCTGAGGGAACCCCACCCCGAGTTCATGAATTTTCATGCACTGGTCCTCTAGTATCTCAATAAAGATAAAGGTCTTAAAATGGAAAACCTTTTATATGTGATATCAAAAGGATAAACAATCAAAGGAAAAATAAATAAATTGGACATCATCAAAAATAAAAACTTGCCCTGATCAGTTTGGCTCAGTGGATAGAGCATCAGCCTATACTCTCAAGGGTCCTGGGTTCGATTTCAGTCAAGGGCATGTACCTTGGTTGCAGGCACATCCCCAATAGGGAGTGTGCAGGAGGCAGCTGATCATTGTTTCTCTCTCATCAATGTTTCTAACTCTCTATCACTTTCTCTTCCTCTCTGTAAAAAATCAATAAAATATATTTTTAAAAAAATAAAAACTTTTCGGAGGTCAAAAGGTCAAGAATGAGCTGGTAATACTATGTTTCAAGCATGAGTGTTATAGCTAGAGGAATAGCTTGCACAAGGATCCTTGAGCATGAATGAGCTTTATGAGGAACATAAATGAGACCAGTGCAGCTGATGTGGGCCTGGGTGGAAGTAGTAGGAGCCAGTGTCAGAAAACATGGTAGGACAGATAGCCTTGAAGATTATGGTAAGGTATATATGCTGTCTACAAGAGACCCACCTCAGAACAAAAGACTCATACAGAATGAAAATGAAGAGATGAAAAAAATTCCATGCAAATTCCAAAAACAAACAAACTGGGGTAGCAATACTCATATCTAACAAAATAGACTTCAAAATGAAAGCTATACAAGAGATGATGAAGGTTACTACATAATACAACAGGAGAATATAACCCTGGTGAACATATATGCATCCAATATAGGAGCACTCAAATATATTTTTTAAAAAACCCTGGAGGACTTTAAGGGAGAGATCAACAGTATTATAATCATACTAAGGGACTTTAACACCCCACTGACATCACTGGATAGATCTTCTGATCCTAAATGACACATTAGATCAGATAGAATTAAATGACATTTGCAAACCATTCCACTCCAAAGCTGCACAATACACATTCTTCTCAAATGTTCACAGGTCATTCTCAAAGATAGACCACATTAGGATACAAACCAAGTCTCTATAAATTCAATTAGTTTAAAATCATATCAAGCATCTTCTCTAATAACAATGGCATGAAACTAGAAATCAACTACTTTAAAAATATTCAAAAAATTCAAATACAGGTAGGTTAAATAGCATGCTATTCAACAGTGAATGGGTTACCAATGAGTTCAAGAAAGAAATCTAAAACTTCCTGGAAAAAAAATTAAAATGAATCCAAAATGTGTGGAACACAGTGAAACCAGTCCTGAGAGGGAAGTTCATAGCACTATGGGCTTACCTCAAAAAACAAGGTATTTTTCCAATAATTATCTAACCCTACACTTAAAGAATTACAAAGAGAACAAAAAGAAAAGTACAGGGTATACAGAAGGGAGGAAATAATAAAGATCGGAGTGGAAATATATAACATAGACACTAAAATACAATACAAAACATCAATGAAAACAAGAGCTGGTTTTTTGAAAAGGTAAACAAAGTTGATGAAACACTAACCAAACTAATCAAGAAACAGAAAGGACCCAAATAAATAAAATCAGAAATGAAAGGGATGAAGTAACAATTGACACTACAGAAGTATTGTAAGAAAATACTATGAAAAACTATATGCCAACAAGTTGGACAACCTGGACAAAATGGACATATTCCTAGAAAAATACAATCTTCCAAAACTCAATCAGGAAAAATCAGAAAACCTGAATAGGTCAATAACTACTGATGAAATTGAAGCAGTAATAAAAAATTTTAAAAAACAACCTCCCAGCACACAAAAACCCTAGTCCAGATGGCTTCACAGGGGAGTTCCATCAAATATTCAAAGAACTAACACCTATCCTCCTCAAACGATTCCAAAAAATCCAAGAGGAAGGAACACTGCCAAGCTCTTTTTATGAAGCTAGCATTACCCTAATTCCAAAAACAGAAAAAGAGCCAAGCTGGTGTGGCTCAGTAGTTCAGCATCAACCTATGAAGCAGGAGGTTACGGTTCAATTCTTGGTCAAGGCACATACCTGGGTTTTGGACTTGATCCCCAGTAGGGGGCTTGCAGGATGCAGCCAATCAATGATTCTCTCTTATCATTGATGTTTTCATCTCTCTCTCCCCCTCTTCCTCTCTGAAATCAATACAATATATCCCAAGAAACCAGAAACACCAATCAGAAAGGACATATGCATCCCTGTTCATAGCAGCACAATTTATCATAGCTAAGATTTGGAAACAGCCTAAGTGCCCATCAGCAGATGAATGGATTAGAAAACTGTGGTACATCTACACAATGGAATACTATGCTGCTGTAAAAAGGAAGGAGTTCTTAGCATTTGCAGCAGCATGGATGGAACTGGAGAGCATAATGCTAAGTGAAATAAGCGAGTCAATGAAAGAAAAATACCACATGTCCTTACTCATCTATGGATAATAATAACCATTATAAACTGGTGAACAAAAATAGATACAGAGGCAGAGCAGCATCAAACAGACTGTCAAATTAGGCAACAAGGACAGGGAGGGTTGGGGGGGGGGTAATAGATCAACCAAAGGACTTTTATGCATGCATTTAAGCATAACCAATGGACACAAAACACTGGGGGGTAGGGGAGGCTGGGGGAAGGGTAGGGAGAAAAAGATATATATATACTAATCTTTGTAATACTTTATGTAATAAAAAAATGAAAAAAAATATACTTTTAAAAATACAGATAAAGACACTACAAAGAAAAAGAATTAGAGGCCAATATCCCTGATGAACATCAATGCTAAAATCCTCAACAACATATTAGCAAATCAGATTCAGCAATATATTAAAACTAGAGGTCCAGTGCTCAAAATTTGTGCATGGGTGGGGTCCCTAGGCCTGGACAGGGATCAGAGCTGATCAGGTTCTCTGCGTCCCCCACTCTTCTTTCTCTTGCTGGCCACATCTGCCACCACCCACCCCTGGTTCCCCATCCCAGCTCAGGACCCGGCCCTAATTGGGCAATCATGGCCTGCCGGTTGCGGGGAGGAACAGGGAAGGAACCAAGGAGGCTGGCTGGCAGGCCCCATTAGTGGTCAGGGCCTGTAGGCTGGGGAAGCTCCTGCATTGAGCATCTGTCCCCTGGTGGTCAGTGCACATCGTGGCAACCAATCATTCTGGTCCATCCAGTTGTTCCATCGTAATGGTCACTTAGGCTTTTATATATACAGAACATCATACACCATGACCAAGTAGGATTTATTCCAGGGATGCAAGGCTGCTACAATACTTGCAAATCAATAAACATGATACATCACATGAATAAATTGAAAGACAAAAATCACATGGTTATATTAATTGATGCAGAAAACGCATTTTAAAAAAATCCAACACCCATTTTTGATAAAAACTCTCATCAAAGTGGGAATAGAGGAATCATATGTCAATGTAATAAAGGCCACATATGACAAACGTACAGCTAACTTCATACTCAATGGGCAAAAACTAAAACCATTTTCCCTAAAGACAAGAACAAGACTGGGGATGTCTGCTTTCACCACTCTTTTTCAACATAATACTAGAAGTCCTAGCCACAGAGATCAGACCAGAAGAAGAAATAAAAGGTATCCAAATTGGAAAGGAGAAAGTAAAACTGTCATTATTTGCAAATGAAATGACATTGGACATAGAAAACCCTCAAGACTCCACCAAAAAAACTACTAGATTTAATAAAGGAATTTGGCAATGCAGCAAGATACAAAATTAACATCCAGAAATTGATGGCTTTTTTATATATCAATAAAGAGCTCTCAGAAAGATAAACTAAACAAACAATCCCATTTACCATTGCAACAAAAAATTAAGATACCTAGGAATAAACTTAACAAAGGAATAAACTTAACAAAACTACAAGATGTTGAAAAAAGAGATAAAGGAAGATATAAACAAGTGGAAGAATATACCATATTCATGGATTGGTAGAATCAACATCATTAAAATGTCCATACTACCCAAAGCAATCTACTGGTTCAATGCAATCCCTATTAAAATACCAATAGCATATGTCACAGACCTAAAACAAACACTTTAAAAATTTATATGGAACCAAAAAAGACCCTGAATAGCTGCAGCAATCTTGAGAAAGAAGAACAAAGTTGGGGAACTCACAATATCAGATATCAAGTTAGATTACAAAGCCACTGTACTCAAAACAGCCTGATACTGGCACAAACAAGGCATATAGATCAATGGAACAGAACAGAGAACCCAGAAATTGACCCAAGCCATTATGCTCAATTAATATTTGACAAAGGAGGCAAGAGCATACAGTGAAGTAGACAGTCTCTTCAATAAATGGTGTTGGGAAAATTGGACAGATAAATGCAAAAAAGAAAAAAAAACTAGACCACCCATTTATACCACACACAAGAATACACTCAAAATGGATAAAAGACTTAAATGTAAAGTGTAAAGCCATAAAAGTCCTAGAAGAAAATATAGGCACCAAAATATCAGACATTTCACATAGCAAAATTTTCACTGATACATCTCCTAGGGCAAGAGAAACAAAGGAAAAATAAACAAATGGGACTACATCAAAATAAAAAGCTTCATCACAGAAAAAGGAATCAGCATCAAAATGAAAAGAGAGCTCACTGCATGGGAGAACATATTAGACAATGATACATCTGATAAAGGTTTAATATCCAAAATATATAAGGAACTCATACAACTTAGCAAAAGGAAGACAAACCATCCAATTAAAAAATGGGCAAAGGACCTAAATAGACACTTCTTCAAAGTAGACATACAAAAAGTCCAGAAACATATGAAAAAAATGTTCAAAGTCACTAATCATCTGACATGTGATTTGACATGTAAATCAAAATGACAATTAGATATCACCTCACAGCTGTCAGTATGGCTATCATCAACAAATCAACAAATGGCAAGGATGTGGAGAAGGGGAACCTTAGTACACTGCTGGTGGGAATGCAGACTGGTGCAGCCACTGTGGAAGACAGTATGGAGTTTCCTCAAAAAATTAAATACGGAACTTCCATTTGACAGGGATCTCACTTCCTGGAATATGTCTTAAGAAACCCAAAACACAAATCAGAAAGAATGTATGTACTCCTATGTTCATAGCAGCGCAATTTGCAATAGCTAAGACCTGGAAACAGCCCAACTGCCCATCAATAGATAAGTGAAGACAACATGGAAAGACCTGGAGATTATTATGCTGAGCAAATAAGCCAGTCAGAGAAAGAGAAATAACACATGATCTCCCTTATATGTGGAATCTAATGAACAAAATAAATTGACAAACAAAATAGATCCAGAGACATGGAAGCATTTGACAGAAGGCCGATTTTGTGTGGGGGGTGCGGGGAGGGGGTGCGGGAAGGGGGTGCGGGAAGGGATTAACCAAAGAACAGATCCATATATGCACAACCGGTAGACATAGACAATAGGATGATGAAGGCCTGGGGAAGGATGAGAGTGGGAAGCAGGAGCTCAATGGGGAGAAAAGGGATGCATCTGTAGTATTTTCAACAATAAAGATAAATACATTGTGCGCGCACACACACACACACACACGATGTTAAGGAATATGGAATCCATCCTGAGCATGATGAGGAGCCACAACAGGCTTTGAAGCAGGAGAGTGACATATTTCACTGGTCCAGGCAAGTCACATGGCCACACCTAACTAACTGCAAAGGGCTGAGGAGGTGCAGTCCTGTCATGTATGTGGAGGGATAAAAGCTAGAACTGTTTGGAGAGTAGCACCAATGACATCCATCCACATGTGTGTCCACACATGTACAATCTTAAATGTAGTTTCAGGGCGATTAAGTCTCTCCTCAGAGTCAATTCCTAGAGCAAAATTAAAAAGAGACAGTGGGCCCTAACTGGTTTAGCTCACTGGATAGAGCGTCAGCCTGTGGACTCAAGGGTCCCAGGTTCGATTCTGATCAAGGGCATATATCTTGGTGGTGGGCACATACCCAGTAGGGGTGTGCAGGAGGCAGCTAATCAATGTTTCTAACTCTCTATCCCTTTCCCTTCCTCTCTGCAAAAAAGCAATAAAATTTATTTTTTAAAAGTCGCAGTGGGTTGGTTCTCCAGCATCTGCTTTGCCTTAAAGGCAGGAGTACTTTCTTTTAAGGCATGGATTCTTAACCTGGGGTCTACAGATCCCCAAGAGTTGCATGAGGAGAGTTCAGGAGACCTGTGAAAAAAAATTCCTGTTTATTTCCACTAAGTTGTAATTGTAATGATGAGTGTAGGCAACAAACCACAGAAATATTAACAATACTGGAGACTTTATCAGTAATAGAAATAACATATTTGCATATCCTATGACATCTGTCACAAATATCTTGAAATTTCACTTACACTCATTCAAAATTATAGTAATCATTAGACCCACTTAGGTCTTGTCATTTAAAATGTGTTATCAATAAAACATATATATAACCATATCGCAAATTTTTAAAAATACATTTTGATAATTGTATTTCAGTACAATTGTTTCTCTCTATAAGTCTATCTACTTATCTAATGCTTTTGAAAATAATATTCTGACCCTGGCCAGTGGTTCATGTTGGTTGGAGCATTTTCCCATGCACCAGAAGGTGGCAGGTTCAATTCCCTCTCAGGGTACATACTCGTGTTGCAGGTTTGATCCCCAGTCAGGGCATGTGCTGGAGGCAACTGATGGTTGTTTCTCTCTCACAGGATGTTTCTCCCTCTCCCTCAATCTCTCTCTCTCTCTCTCTCTCTCTCTCTGAAAAATTAATAAAAACGTTTTTAAAAACAAAAATATATTCTGAAAAAATTAAGAGCTCCAATGTCCCAGGGGGTGACTATCACATTTGCTCTCTGTCTTGTCTTCTTCTCAATTCACCCTGTGTGGCCTCCATGGTACATCTCCTAAGCCTCATGTGCATGTCTTCTGGGTCTAGAGAAGCAAACTTGAATGCTACTAAATCATATCTCCAATAAATGGCCCAGGTTCTCTTATGCATCATGACATGGCAGAAATATTGGCCTGACAAAGCCTACCAGTTTGCTGCTGGTTTTCTGGAGCTGATCCTTTCACCTCTGTGGGCCTCAGTTTCCCCATGTGTGCTATGAAGTGTTTGGACTGGATGGTCTTCTTATTGCCTGTCCAGCTATGATATCCTAAGATTATACTTTTGTACTATTTGTTTCCATGAAAGAGGCCCAGGAATAGTAGTCATCTCCTCACCTTGGCACTGAGTTTGAAGGGCCTCCCAAGGATTCCCTACAATATGGCAGAGAGGGAAAGGTGCTTTTCCCAACATACAAAATACCATCCTCAGCTTTATCTCTTTACCTTTGCTCATATAGCTCCCTCTGTCCACAACTTCCTACCTGTATCTGCCAAGGACCCAATTCAAAGCCAGATATCATGACAAAACTGTCACTGTCTACTCTCAGAACTCTCTTGGCACCAAGCATGATCCACCTTTGATTGCAATCTTCTTATACATATATATGCCTGCTGTCCCTAACTACAATGTAAACTCCCCTCAGCAGGACCCAGATATCATTCTTTTCAGCATCGCCAGAGTCCAGTTCAGTTCCTTTATCAGTGAGCATCAAGATGAAGATAATGGCTTGTATCATTATGCAGTATAGTTCTATGGTTAAGCTGTATGGAAGAAAAAGGGGTTCTGTAATAAGTCTGACCAAAAGTAACTTCACTGGGGGGATCTGATCATAAATTCCTAACTGGGCATGTCATGGTGGGTAGTCACACCCCAAGTCTATAAAAAGGCTTATCTTTACTTTCATCAAGCCCTGTCCATTGTTCTTAGGCACACCTTTGAAATGCCAGAGTAATCCTCTTTTTCAGACCCCTCAGAAAAGTAACCACCCTCAAGGGAGCACACAATCTTGTTAACTGTCCTGTACCTTGCTTTCTCTCACTTCTAAGTAATCTTCCTTATGCCCCCAACCCAATTCCAAATGTATAAAATAAAAGGCAAAACTGGAGCATGTGAGATCTTCCCAGCATGTCATCAATTTGGCTCAAATAAACTCATAAAAATTCTCTACAGGTTTGTTTGGATGTTTACCTTGAAGCAAGAAACGGGACATTGCTGGGAAAATGCTGGTATTTAGTTTCTAACGTGTTTGCTGCGCGGAACTTCAGAAACGACTGGCAGAGCTGCTCTCCCCTCCCGGTCCTCCACCCTGGCTCCAGGCGTCAGGCTGTGTCCTCACTCTCCTTCCCCAAATGCGGAGGCTCGGCTTTAAAAGGGACGAAGGGGCCTTGCCGACTGCCGTTCCCACAGTGGGTGCTAAGGAATCAATCCCATGGATTCAAATTCTGGCTCTGCAAATTACTAACAAGGTCACTTTTTCTAGATGACAACATCTCTATGACTTGATTTCTTCATCTATAAAATTGAAAAATAATGCCTACTTCATGGAAAGTAAAGATTAGGTAGGAAATATAAGTAGAGTGCTGGACATTTACTCAAAATCAGTATAATTCTGTGTAAAAATATTTACTGGGTGCCAAGCTTATAATTATGATATCCCTATTAAGCAGGTATTATTGTAATGAGCCCCAATTTACAGATAGGGAAACTAATACAAAGAGATGTCAGACTACTTGTCCAAGGTCATAAAGAAAGCAAATGGCAGAATGAGGATTCAAAACCAGGGTGAGTGGTCCCAAGGTCCATGAGTTTAACCATTATGCTAACTATGCTGCCTTTCAATACTATGACTATTACCTTTCTTCTGCCAGTGCAGACCAATTATAGATCAAAGAGAACGAGGTCAAATGGTAAACTGCCTTTCTCTAACTCACTTTATGCTGCTCCTAGGTGCTTTGGATGTACAAGGCACACCTTTTTGTTTCTTCTTTCCTCCAGCTGACTTTCACAATCTGTCTGAGTCTTCCCTTCTGAACCCTCCCTTGTTTGTCCATCTGTGTTGCCCACCCTGTGGTCAGCAAAATGATGAAGGAAATAAGGGAAGGAGAGTCCATATGCTCCTTGTGGACAGATTGCTTAATGGAAGAAAACGACTCACCCACACATTATTGGATTTTCATGAATTTCTGTCTCTCAAATGTAACATACACTACTGTCAAAGAACATATAATTGAACCCAGGTCTCCAAGAGTCAGTTCTCTGAGCCATTAATATTCCTAGCCCAAATCTCCCTTGTATAATTATAGACTGAGCTTCAGTCTAT
Source organism: Murina feae (assembly GCA_004026665.1). Lineage (NCBI taxonomy): Eukaryota > Metazoa > Chordata > Mammalia > Chiroptera > Vespertilionidae > Murina > Murina feae. Next base: position 23,649 of record PVJC01019241.1, read on the forward strand.
AATTTCATTTCTCAAATAGGAGATAAGCCTTAGAGATTATCAAGTTTGTCACACAGAGGAGGAATCAGGACCTGGGAAAAGGAAGTATAGTAGGTGTTCAGTAAATATTTCTTGCAAGAATAAAAAACCAATGATCCATATGCTTGGGAAGTGAGAGGAACTGGGGCCAGTTGTTCTTTGTCCCAAGTGCTTCATGCAAACCCCACTCTCTGAACTCAGTAGCACCTTTGTGAAGAGGCACGCTTTTAACCACAAATGTCAGGATACAATAGTAGAGATTCTAATTTCATTCATTTTAGAGGTGAAGCCAAGACATTGGTATATATATTCTGTTTTCAAGGCAATTCTAATGAGCAGCCAAATTTGAGAACCATTGCTCTAAACCAATGCTTCTTAAGCCTAAGTGCACACTAAAACCCTCTGGAGCACATCTCACTCACACACACACACACACACACACACACACACACACACCAGTGCCTGGACTTTTACTCAGAGTCTCATTTAACTGGGGAGTAGGATTCAGACATCAGTGTTTTTTCAAAGTGTGACAGATGATTCGACAACACAGCCAACAGTGAAAAAACCAATATTCGATACTTGACAGAAAATAATTTAAATATAAATCATAGTTTATCTACCTTGTAAGCTTCATGAGGAAAAAGTTTTGTCTGTCTTATTTTATGCTATCCCCTTTCACCTAAAACAGTACATGGTACATAGTAGGTGCTCAATAAATATTTATTGAATGAATAAACAGTTTCTTGGTCTTCATAACCTTACCACTTGCGCTATGGACAAGTCATTTATAAATCTGAGTCTATTTTTTTCATTTCTAAAATAGGAGTAATAACTCAAGGGCTGTCTTCAGAACTATATGAGTAACACAGGGAAAAGTGCTTTTTAAATTTGAAAGAAATGTAAAAATGCTGATTAATTTCATAGAGAAAAATTCAATTTTCTGTTTTCTTTCCTTGGTTCCCACAAGAAATTTTAATTTTCGTTTTAGTCCCACCAGGTGTAGTTCTGCTGAATCTCCATCTGATCTTACCCCAACCTAGGCTCCTCCCTGATGGTGACAGAAACGCATTCCTTTCCTGCTCCTTGCTTTCAGTACAACTTCCTCCCTCAGTTCATTGTGATTTAGAACATACATCAGGGATTCAAATTCTGGATCCTGCCCTAGCGGGTTCGATTCCAGTGAAAAGCACATCCCTCAGTTGCAGGATTGATCCCCGGCTCTGGTCAGACACATGTAGGAGGCAACTAATTGATGTGTCTCTCTCACATCGATGTTTCTTCCTCTCTATCTCACACCCTCTCTTCCACTCTCTCTCTTAAAAAAAAAGGGAAAAAAAGGGAAAAATATCCTCAGGTGAGGATGAACAAAACAAAAAAATTCTGGATCTTCAACTTCACAGGTGTTAATGAAATTATTCTTCTCTGAGCCAGTTTCCTCACCAAGAAGATAGGGATAATAATGGTAATTATATCAAAGAATTGCTGTGAGGAATAAATGAGTCAATGATTCCCATACTGCCAGGCACACAATAGGCTCTTAAAAATAATAAAAGTATGGGATTTTGGCCAAAGGTTCTTTAATTTTAAGAAAGGGGTTCACTTCAGTGCAAAAGTATGGTGGAGTAATATAGCTGTGACATTTGTCACTTTCTGATATCTGGAGTTGATGTGACTGACCAGATATACAAAAACATGCTACCCCCTCTCCATATTAGTCAGTTAGCAAATATATATTGAGCCACTTGCTGCATAGTAAGGCACTTGGGGAGCACAGACATGGATAGGATACAATCCCCACCCACCCTTCAGGAATCTGAAGGGAGAAATGAGCCCTCGAGAAAAAGGTCACAGCCCAGGTCACTGTCCATTTGACAGCAGTATATCTTGATTGCAGGCAAAATATCTAGGAGTCAATAAACCATTTATTGGGTGTTGGAAGCTTGAGAGCATTGGTGATAGCAGAAATTACAAAACAGCTAAGGGTAAGCATTAAGCAGTATGCCATATTTACTAGAGAATATGAAAAGGTTTAAAAAAATACAAACATCTATCTCCTACTAGGACACAGTCATTCAACAAACATTTGCAGTGTGCCTACTTTCAAACTAGAGAAAAGGGCATGATTCAGCCACTATCATTTTTCTCAAGAATGATAATACCTAACATTTTAGTTTGATTTTTTTGTTGTTAAAAAGCTATTTGCCCATTCAGGATTTCATTTGATACTTCTGGCAAATAGAAAACAGAAGCTGAGCACTGAAGTTATCCCAATTGGCAAATACTGGAATTGGCCTTATCTCTAGGGCAAAATAAGCAAAGTGAGCCAGGCTTCTTTCTACCTCTAAAGGATATCTCTAGTCGACAGCCATCTAATGTAACTCTGATTTCCCTTGAGGTTGAGGGAATCCTTCAAATTCATCTAAATATATCAGGGTCGGAAAGCTGCAGTGGTTCTATCCTGTTTGCAAATCCCCACAACCTTTAATACAGGCTTTATCTTCTAGGGAGAAAATGCTAACTTCTGACTTCCAGTTCATCTTAGGCCAGGAATGGCCAGGCTGTTCTGAGTTTCAAAGAGGTTCATGTTTCATGTTACCATATTTTTCTGTGTACAAGATGCTATTTTTTTCTAAAATCATTAGACTGAAAATCGAGGAGCTCCTTATACATGGAAGTCAGCCTAGGAGGGAGCAGCTGGGGTACATAGCAGCCCATACCCTGTCAAACAGGCTTCCTCCAATCACAAGCCTTATTATTACTGACGTCAGCTGATGCTAGTCATTGGAGGTGGAGGTGGAGAGTGCGCAGATACAACAAGGACTGGAGCGTTCTGAGCCCACAGAGATGTCAAAAAATAAAAAGATAAATACTGGTAAGCGATTGTCTTACTCTGCAAAATCAAACTGAATGTAATCAGCTATGCAAAAGAGCATGGAAATAAAGCTGCAGAGAGACAATTTGGACCTCCTCCCACTTAGTGTATGATCAGACAGTGGAGAAACAGGAAGAACAACTCCTTAAGATGCCAAAAAAAGAAAGAAGGCCTTAAGAGGAAAACCAGCAAAATGGGCAAACTTGGAGCAGAGGCTTAAGACTTGGATTATGGAGCAGCGCCAGAGTGGCTTAAGTGTGTCAACCAAGCTTATTCAATGTCAGGCAAGAATGTTTGCAAGCGAAATGAACACCATTGATTTTACAGGAAAAATAAAATGGAGCTTCAATTTCATGAGGAGAGAAGGGTTGGCCATTAGAACACGAACAAAGTTAGCTCAGAAAATGCCATCTGTTTATGAGGATGATCTCACTTGTATAGACAGTGACTCAGAAGACAGCAGTGATACAATAGAAATTGAAAAAAAATTAATATATCTGGAAGTAATAGTGATGAAGAAGAGAGCAGTGATGAAACAGAGGCTGAATAGAGTGATATACTGTATAATATCATAGTATTGGTATGTAAACATTACCTGCTGTAATTACTAAATAAAAATGTGTTCTGTTTTATGTTTAAAATATTGATTTTCTTAATTTTCGGTTGGAAAAGTGGGGGGTGTCATATACATGGGGGTATCTTATACATGGAAAAATATGGTATTTTTAAGAGGTGGTAAAAGAAAGGAAATAAAAATGAATTCAATAAGTTGTCAATACATATTTGGCAATCTGCCTCAACTATCTCCTCCCAAACTGGATCACCTGGAGGGACCAAGGGTTGCAAAAGTGAACAACTAACAGCAGGAGCATAGCAGAGGGCATCAGAGAAGGCTATAAAGAGGAGGGAATGTCCAAGTGAAAGTCTTGACAGATGAATAGGAGTTTTCAGTAAGACCAGAGAGGAATAGCTCACGGAAGCCTTCTCTGCCTCTGTGCTCTGTGCTTTTCACACAGACCCAGCAGTCTGCAGTGAGGTTGTCTCCTTCCTCACTTTCTTTCCAACTGTTAAGACTCAAGAGCAAGAAGTTGCCTGACCCATGTGTCTCAGTGGTTGAGCGTCAACCTATGAACCAGGAGGTCACAGTTCAATCTGTGGCCAAAGCACATGCCTGGGTTGTGCCCTGGATCCCTCTCCCTTCCTCTCTGAATTCAATAAAATATATATTTTTAAAATATTTATTTTACTCAAGAGCAAAAGGTAAATCTTTTTTTAAAATATATTTTATTGATTTTTTACAGAGAGGAAGGGAGAAGGATAGAGAGTTAGAAACATCGATGAGAGAGAAAGACCGATCAGCTGCCTCCTGCACACCTCCTACTGGGGATGTGCCCGCAAGGTACATGCCCTTGACCAGAATCGAACCTGAGACCTTTCAGTCTGCAGGCTGACGTTCTATTCACTGAGCCAAACCAGTTAGGGCAAAAGGTAAGTCTTATTAATTCAGTGTCACCACTATCGGGCACAGAGTCTGGCATAGTATTAGTACAAGAAGGTAGGTAGGAATTAGCTCTTTATGCCAGCTCTAAACTATCAGATTAGAGATAAACTGCTTTCCTTTATTAAAGAACATTAAAATTAAAAGGGAAAAATATCTCAGCTATACCCAAACTCACCATTTAAAAACACATTTAAACAGCACACAACAAAGTTCTTAAACAGATACCAAAGTGTGAAGCGATGTCCATATTTCCCCACCTAGACTCCATAAGAAACGAGCCCTCTCAATGAACAATTGGACCTAGTTGTTCTTTGCAGAAAGCCTGGAACTGGAGATAAGAGCAGCACAGCACCCTCCAACAGAAGACAGCAGCTGTGCATCTGGAATGTAGATGTTTGTCACCATAAAGAGAAGCTCTGCTGGGAGGGAGGCAGCATGGGTAGAGTTGGCAGCCGGTGGGATGAGTTAACGAGGCTGGGGGTTAGGAGGAAGATTTCCATAAATTACTCAAGAACAAGGTCTATCTTTTCTATATACCTCTGTGCCTGGTGCCTGGCCCAGCGCTGGACACTACAGGATCTCCTGTACTGTTGTGCAAGTTGTATTCCTACAGGACACCCTGCCAAGGAGTCTCAAGTATTGATAAAATTCAGCCAATCACACTGCCCTGTCTGACTGCACATGAAGAAAGGCGCACCTTTATTTAATTATTATTCCCAGAGAGGGGGTCTTTTTAAAATTAGTCCACTCAGAGGGTGCTTTAATTTTTAATAGTTATGCCAAGAACAAGAGAGTTTTTCTAATTCCCATGCTCAGAGATGGAGCCTTTGTCTACAGGTTCCACCAAAAGGGGTAGGTTTTCCTCATTGGTCCATCCAGGGGAGGCACCTTTTTGCCATCACCCTACTTGATGAGGACACCTATTTGTCATATATGCAGCCAGTATCTGCTGGCATCTAACAGGGGTTCAACATGTTTACTGAAATGAAGAGGGTCCTCACTTTCACTATTTCTTCCTCCTCCCTCACCATATCCTCCCCATATGCATCAGATAGTTTGAAAGTGTGTGTAGATGAGTGGATAAAAAAGCTGTGGGACATTTACACAGTGGAATATATGCAGCTGTAAAAAATAAGGATCTCTTACTCTTTGTGGTAGCATGGATGGACCTGAAGATTATTATACTAAGTAAAATAAGCCAGAGAAAGACAAGTATTGATGATATCCGGAAAAAAATGGCGGCGGTATAGGGAGAAGGGTCCGGTGCCTGCCCGGGAGCGGAGGGAGTGAGCAGCTGGGGCGAGTGCTTCCCAGCCCAAGCTGCAGAGGAGGTGGACCTGGGAAACACCTGCGACCGGGTGAGCCAGAATCCGGCTGGGAGAAGGTGAACTCGGGACTTGGGGAGGGTCAGTGAACCAGACCACAGCCCCTGAGGCCCCAGAAATCCCAGGCGCGGGCGCTTGGCCGCGTCCCTGGGGGCGGGCGCAGTGGAGGAGGCGTCCGGGGAACTGCGTCGCTGGGGGACTCTGGATACGGGTTCACAACCAGGATAGGGCGGGAGAGTGTGGGCAGAGGAGAGGCTGCCCCCCTCGGACTGGATTCCACGGCGGGGCTAGCAGTCAGAGAGGAATTGGGTGTTCCAACGGAGAGGCGTGCACCCGCGCCATCCCACCTCCCTCCATAGCTGGCAGCTCAGCACTCGCGCGGGGGCGCGCCCGCCGCGGCTGGCGCCTCACGGACCTGAGCCCCGGAGAGGAGACAGAGTGCGCACGCGAGTGGCGCCTCACAGTCCTGGGCCCCGGAGAGGGGACAGGGCGTGCGCGTGTGGCACGACACCCCCATCGGTGCCGTGCATGACTGGCGCCTCTCGGCCCTAAGCCCCCGAGAAGGAACGGGGCACGCGCACACATGGGCGCGCAAGCACTGCCGGAGCCCCTCCCACCCGGGGCTCACTGAGGAAAGACTTTGGCCAGTGGCAGAAGTGGAGGGAGAAGCGCCGACCCGCGGAATCTGGAGAAAGAGGGAGAACCCAGGGAGGTGGCAGCGAGTTGGAGGCCGGATCACGCTGGAGCCTGGGACCTGAGTAGCCATTGTCCCCTGGAGAGATAACCCCTCCCTCCAGTATCCAAGCAACCAACACAGCCACACCAAGCTCCACCCTGAACTGTAAAAAAAAAAAAAAAAAAACAGTCCCGGAGATTACTAAGAGACAGACCTAAAGAGAGACTCTTGGACCCAGCAGTTGGATCCTGAGAATCACAACAATACAGAAGACTGGGATCTTAAGCCAGCCAGAGGAAATTTTACTTCTTCATATATATATTTTATATTTTGTATTTTACACTTTTTTTTAATTTCTTATTTTTTATTATTTTTTTAATTGGTATCTTCTTATTACTGTATTACCTCTCCTTTTCTTTTCCTTTTTTTCTCTTTGTTTCCCCTGTTGGTGTCTGTTGCTTTATTCTCTAGCTCTCTTCACTTTACTTTTCAATCACT